>APFE030462236.1:0-75494 GCA_000404065.3 Pinus taeda | reverse complement strand
CCAAAATCTCAGATTATGGGGCAGAAAGAAGCAGGTGTACAAACAAGAAGAACAGTTGCAGAAGCCTCAAGCTATTTGGCATTACTCTCCTCTACTGAACCACAAAATGTGAAAGAGGCATGCAAAGATGAATGTTGGATAAAAGCTATGGATGAAGAACTTGAGCAAATCGAAAGGAACAACACTTGGGAACTGGTTCCTAGACCAAAGGATAAGAATGTTATCGGAACAAAATGGGTCTTCAAAAATAAATTGAATGAAAATGGAGAAGTAATTAGAAACAAGGCCAGACTTGTTTGTAAAGGGTATGCGCAGCAAGAAGGAATAGACTTTGAAGAAACCTTTGCTCCTGTTTCAAGACTTGAGGCCATCCGAATGTTCCTTGCTCTCTCAAGTTTTCAAAACTTCAAAGTATTTCAAATGGACGTGAAATCAGCCTTTCTGAATGGAGACTTGGAAGAAGAAGTATACATTGAACAACCAGATGGGTTCATTCTTGGAAATGATCCAAATCTTGTATGCAGATTGAAAACGGCTCTCTATGGGCTCAAACAAGCTCCAAGGGCTTGGTACTATCGTTTGGACAAGTATCTTCATCAACAAGGTTTTTCAAAAGGATCAGCAGATAGCAATCTTTATATAAAAGTTGAAAATGACAAATTGCTAATACTTGTTGTGTATGTAGATGACATTATTTTTGGTAGCAATGAAGAAGAGATGAGTCAAAGCTTTGCCTTGGTCATGCAAAAAGAATTTGAAATGTCCTTGCTGAGAGAACTGACATATTTCCTTGGTTTGCAAATCCAACAAAAGGAAGAAGGAATCTTTTTATCTCAAACCAAGTATCTCAAACAGATCTTGAAGAAATATGGCATGGAAGATGCAAAACCATTATGTACACCCATGGTCACAGGATGTAGCCTCAGTGCAAATGATGAATCTGCAGCAGTACATCAACCAACCTACAGATCTATGATCGGAAGTCTACTTTATTTGACAGGTACCCGACCGGACATCATGCATGCAGTAGGAATAGTTGGTAGATTTCAGGCAAATCCAAAGGAGAATCATCTTCAGGCAGTAAAGAGAATTTTCAAATATCTTCAAGGGACACAAAATTATGGCTTATGGTATCCTAGAGATACAGATCTCACACTTCATGCTTATACAGATGCAGATTGGCCGGAAGCGTCGATGACAGGAAGAGCACAAGTGGTGGTGCATTCTTTATGGGTTCCAGATTAGTATCTTGGTTCAGCAAGAAACAGAGTTCGATTGCCCTTATCTACTAGCTGGACGAATAGTTTGCTGCAGCCGCTTCGTGCTTGCCTCAAACCCTTTTGGATGATGCCATGACCTGCAAGATTTCAAAATCGATGTACCCACCCTGTGCTCCATCTTGATGTGATAACAACAAGTGTAAATCAGCATTTCCATAAGAATGCCCAGTCACTGGCATTCTGAAGACAACAGCATATACGACTCAAATACATTTCTCTTCGGGAAGCAAGTTCTTGAGACAGTAAAGGGTCAAATCTGGAGTAGTTCCTCTAAGGTAACATAGTTGCTGATATTCCACCAAACCATTGCCGCGGGAGGGCCTTTTGAATACCTCAGGCACAAGCTGGGGGTTGTTGATGCATCAATCATGTTTGAAGTCTCTTTTGATGTTGTCCGTACAGGTTCAGGGGAGCATATAATGCATTGTTGGCATTATGGAGGATGTGCAGAAGGAGATCTTGGAAGTAGCTGCAATATGTCTCTATCTCTTTCATGGTGGATTATGGTTCTTCATTGCAGATCTGGTTCATATTCAGGGGGAGCATGTTTTTAGGGGGAGCATAACCCTTTGCCCTTGATGTCAAAGGGGGAGAATGAAGCTGAAGCTTTTGAGGTCTTGAGGTTGCCATCAAGTCCAAAGGGGGAGATTGTTGGCATTATGGTTCTGGTATGATGTTTCAGATGTTGTACTTGATGGCAACACCCATGGCATGGCTCTCATTTTGATAAAAATAAATAAGTACACAGGAGAACAGTTCAAGGAGGTGCGTACCCGCAGGTATACCATGCAGGGACCGCGTCCAAATACGCGGATTACCCATTCATGGGGTGCATACCCCAGTGCACACACTTCAAGGTAGTTAAGCACCCACATGTGGGGTTTCTCATGGTATTTAGCCAACAGTATTGGGTTATCATGGTTTTGGTCCGTGGTATTGTTTATTTTATTATTTCTATTGAGCCCCATGATCCTTGATTTAAGGAAGAACTAGCCTATATAAAGCAAAGGAGATCATTTGGCTTGTGCATCTTTTGAGTGATTGAATATCTTAAGATCTGATTTATTGGGTTCTCGGTTTTTAAAAGATTGATCTATAAAGGAGAAGTTAGAAGCGAATCTGCGAAGGGTGATCTCTTGAGCACAAGTTCAGATCTGAGCATCTGAGGTTATTTCAGCCCTAGTCCAAGGTACGCAGAGGTGCCAAAGGTTCAGTGCGTGGGTACGCAGAGGCGCCGAAGGTTCTGTGCGTGGGTACGCAGAGGCACCGAAGGTTCTGTGCGTGGGTACGCAGAGGCGCCGAAGGTTCAGAGCGTAAGTACGCAGGGCAACAGTGGTTCAGGTGCGTGACTTCTGTAGCAGCACGCGGCGCGATTATTCTTTTGGGTGCGTACCTGCTGTGAAAGTATGCGGCGCAGTTATTCTTTTGAGTGCGTATCTCCTGGGAAGTACGCGGCGCGATAGTGCCATTGGGTGCGTACTGTACGCAGATCAATGAAAGGAGCAGTGCGTGGCCAAGATGTTCAGCAGAAGGATCTCTGCGGGTATATGCAGAGAGGCAGAGGGTGAAGTGTGTAGCAACGCAGGCCAGTAAAAAGAAAAACCGCGTATCTGTGTTAAGATCTTCTGTTGGTTGAATTTTTTTGTTGATAAGGTGTTCTGGGTTCTGTTCTGTTATTGTGATCTGGTTATTGCAGCTGACTATAATTTATCTGTACTTGATGATCATTTGATGTATATGGATCCAGTTTGAAATTTATGAAGAGTGGTCCTTGAAAAGAAGTAGGGGGTTGTAGCTCCCTTCCAGGAGAGACTGGAAAACGAGAGAGAGTTGTAGCTCTCTGCAGGTTGCAGCCTGCGTACTGGTAAAGGACTGGACCAGTACAAGACCATTGTAAAAGGAGTTTCTAATTTGAAAGAAGATAGAGACATATTGCAGCAGGTGGTTTTCACCCACATTGGGTTTCCACCTTATATCTGGTGTTCTTTGATGTGACTGTCTGTTTTTTTTTTTTTTCATGTTCATGCTCATTATTTTATGGTACTGATATGCAAAAATAATTCAAAGTGTAAATAAGGAAGATTTGGTAAAAGAACTAGATAATACTGATTCACCCCCCCTCTCAGTATTATTTTCAACAATATAATACTCAATTGAGGGTTTCTTTAATGTTAGATCAACAAATTTAAATTTTGAATTGATGTTCTTGATCAAGGATTTGAAGTCACTCGAACAAGTTCCTGAGGTGCTAAAAATCATAGTTTCAGTAACCCTTCTGCAGATTTCTCACTAACCCCCTTTTGTACTCTAGTGGATTTAGGGTAGAATTTATCCTTAAGTGGTGAAATTTATAATATTTCATTCGTGAAAGAATCCTATATCCAATGGAATATGAATTTCACATTTTTGAATTCATATGATATTTTTCATCTATTTTTTTCTAAATATAACACTTGAATTTTGTTTGGACAATTTCAAAGGGGCTAAGTAAAAAATCAATAATATAAAATATGCATACTAAAAAAATTTAAAAAAATACCAGTATCTTTGTTTAGAAGAAGTCCTCTTCAAAAGAGAATTCTTAGTTTTTAATTTATTTAAAAGAGTTGAAAAAAACATTATGTGAAGACGTGTTTCCAAAATGCAATTGAAATATTACTTTTCCAAACTTCAAAAACTAATAAATATATATATTATATATATATATATATATATATATATATATTATATATATATATATATATATATATAAAGAACACATATACCTCGTAAGTTTTGAGAAAAATGGCAAGGACATGTATTGCATTTAATGGAAAATTGAGAGATTATAAGAAACTAAATTTATTTCCAAAAAATATTAATTAGGACAACAAAATAATTATCCACATATTGTAATTTTACTCTGAATCAAAATTCACAATGGATATATGAATTTTGAGGGTTGCAGCTTGAGAAAAGAAGAAAAACTTGAAATTTCATCACCGCAGTAACAAATTTTCATGTATTCAACCATATATATATATATATTCAAATAATCTATGGTAGGAGGAACACTGTGATGGACAAGGATAAGGTCATGAAGGCAATATTGGATTAGTAATGAGCACAAGGTCGTAGCAATGTAGTGAGGCCATGAAGGTCATGCTGGTATGGTAGCATGTTCTTGGTAGTGCAGCGTGGTAAATTGGTGATGGTAGCATGGTGTGGGGTGGGGTTAATGGGGTGAAGCCACGTTGGCCTTGGAATGTGTGCATAGAACCATCTCAATGTAGTGTGGAACTGTGATAGCAAATAACCCCCTCTTTCAAACAAAAATGAGGACCCACCTTCTTTTACGAAATTTCACTGAGTGAACCTCCATTGTTCAATTTGAGGGCCAAAACTTAGGGTGAAATGATGATAACAACCCCCCCACAGTTGATGTCATGGTCTACCTAATCCTCCATATTTTGATCTTGTTCATTCATTGGTGGGTACACTTGTAATAACCCTAGGTTAAAGGTTCATGTAATAAAGTTATTAAGGAAAAAATAAGACCAACCTCATCGGACACGTATTCCAAGTATAATGTTGATAAAATCATCCTATCGGGTGTTCATTTAGTTTATTATGGCTAAGGGGAAATTGGCAAAGGAATTGACAAAGGCATTTGGAAGGGAAACATGCATTAATTGGCATTTTATTTATGAAATTGATGGAAATTAGCAAAAAAGGAAGGTGAAAGCTCATAGGTTTCCCATGAGGAAGAAAATGAAGTAAAATAATGGAAATTAAAGAAAAAAAAGGCCTCATTAATAAAAATTCGTGTGAGGATCAGTTCACAGCCTTTTGACAAGTTTTGAGTTGAGTTATCTCTCTAGTCTCTCATACTCTTGCACACTTAGAACATTCTTGGAGCACTCTAGCATTGGAGAAATGAAAGAAAAGTGAGGAGAGGAGAGAAAATGGAATCAAAGATCAAGCAAGGAAAAGTTGAGTTAAGCAAATACAACATGATTAATTGTAGCTATCGAGTTTCATGTATGATTTCCTTGCTAGTTTTGGTATGCATGGTATATGCATGTGTGTATTTGGTTCTCTTGTTGTCATTGGCATGGGTTTTGCTAAGTGTGACAGTCGTTTTCATCCTTTCCTTGCCATTTTTGAATAACAATGGTGTGATGGGGTTTTTTACTTTGATGGTGTGGATTTCCTAATGGTTTTGAATCTTAGTGAGGTGGTCTCAGGAAAATTGACAAGGCCTAGGAATCGTTGGACCACTTAAGGTGGGATTGTGGTAAATCTTGGCTTTGTATATCCTCATCAGAACTAGGAGTCCTTTACCGATAAATGGTGGGATATATGATGAATCCTAAAGGGTGGAGACAGACAAATTCCTCATGGTTTTGGTGGAGAGATCCAAAGGTATTGATGCTTGTATAGGCCTAGTGATCCCTAGACCTATATGTGGTGGGATTATGGTAAACCCTAGTAGTGTATGTTTCATGTTTGTGCCTAGGAATCCCTTGGAGGGATATACGGTAATGCATGATTATATAGATGAAGGTTTAGGGCTAGGAATCCTTCAACGATATATGATGGGATTGTGGTAAAGCCCAAGGAATATTGGTTGTTTGTTGTGACTCCCACATTCATGCTTGTAATATGACATGGAGATGATTCGTTGAAAGAAATATTTTGTGCAACCCAATCTATGGTAAGGTGGTACATGCAAGTCTCTGACTTGGTTGGATTTTGTAGATGTTAATAAGTGCTATTTTTCTCTTGTGTATTATGTGTAAATGTACTTGTTATTTTGTGGCTTCAATGGTTAGTTTGTCATTGATATTTCTCTCACTATATGATGGTTATAAGCATCATTTATGGAAATCTTGAGTTATGTCTCTCATCATGTTTTGATTAGTACATGAAATTTTAATGAATGAATGACCAAATAGATGATATTGTAGCTATGGTGAGAAGGCATCAGAGCTTCTTGAAAGTTTTCAAATAAGCATTAGACCTTTATGTTCAAATATGCATTTATACTCAGTAGATTACATGTTCACAATATGTTTGGTGAAATTTCTATCGTACTAACGCTAGGACATTCGAAAAATCTCTTGATCAAGTTTTTTGTTAGAAGATTTTTCTTTATGTCACTTATTGTCTTGGAAAGAGTCATCAAGTTCTAGGTATTGACCTAGAGTCTAGCCCTTAAAATGTGGCACAAATTTCAGTTTGAGGTACAGAAGTTGTTGAAAAAGACTATAGTCTCTCCCTTGTAAGCTTGTGCATGCAACCGAAGATCTATAGTCATATGGATGAATTTTTTTTATGTGAATGGAAGTTGAAGTTAGTGAAAGGGAATTCTAACTTAGGGTTTGGATACTTGGAAGGGTGGTTTAGCTCTTAGGTGTCTTATAGCGCCTAAGGGAAGTTAGTGAGGTTTTGGTTTATTGATTCCACTTACTTAGCATGATATAGGAGGTTGAATCATATCATAGTAACTCTTCATGACATGTTTACCCATGTAGACTGGTGAGCTTGGGTAAATGTGGGAGGAGGTGGTTATAGAGTTGTAACAAAGCCTGGTTCAACACTTGGACTGGATCGATGGAATGCGTTTGTCGTGCATGCATGTTTTTCTTCAATATGGTTTTTATGCATGCATTGTGACTGTAATTGGTGTATTTTATGCGATCATGATGTCATTGCTATGTTACGACACTATCATTTTTTTTGTGATAGAGTAGTAGAAGTCGATTATCAAGGTGAGGTTGCATTTGACTTTAGGGTAAGAACAGATCATCATACAATTTTGTATATTACGCATGCAGGTGTGTTGGTTAGTGGTTTTTATAGGAATTATTGTTAGGTACATTCCTATCATTCTATTGTTGTTGTGATTAAATGCATGATAGATGTTAGTTAATCAGTTTGGTCATATGAACATGCATTGGTTAGACATGCATGGTAGCTAACTTGGTGCTATAAGCATTATAGTAATATGCATGATGATTATTCTCATTACAACTAAGATTTTTATTTTATTACATGATTAGAATATGAATATGAATATAGTTATGATATTTAGGTATGAGTTGATATACTTGTGATATCATGTCGTACTAATCTGGATTGACTTGTGTAGATACGTTATCCTCCCATAAGATACAATGAGTTATGAGTGTCACTATGTCATTTCTTTGGTTTATCTAACATGGTATATCAATAGGTTGTAAGAATGTTTGATTAATTACATGATATGAGCATGTGTCTATAATATTGCATGAAGGAGTGATCCTTTTTTATGGCAGTAGTAATAACACATTATGTGTTGAGTCAATTGATTATGACATTGTTGTTAGTATTGTTAAAAGTTAATTTAGAATTAATAGGCATGATGTCTTGATATTTGGAAGGTGTCATTAACATGTGGGACTAGTTGCAAAGCAACATGCTTGGTATTAGCATGACAAGGTAACAATTGATTCGCTTATATAACAAAGAATTCAGTGATGTGGTAGGACATAGTAAGACTTGATTGCAGTAAGGAAGAAGGTAAAAGAAAAGGATTAGGTGACAATTCCTTTGGCTATCTCTGGAAATCACAAATCCAAACAAATGATTTCTTTCTATCAATACAAGAAGTTTTCTTAACCTTGATTTTGTATGACATTATGATGATATGTGATATATTCATGAACATGTACTTGACATGTGTAATAGTTGGTTTTCATTCATTATTTGATTCATAAATGGGATTAGAGTCCCTTGAGAAATGATATGTGCACGTGTTCAATTACAAGGCAGTATGCTTGACACAACAAGGTAATGTAACTGGTATATTCTTATGTTTATTTATGCGCTAACAATTATGTGTTAATGGAAGTATGATGAAAGGGATTGCCTAGTAGAAGATACTACCATGGAATCTTGGAAAAGGCTCAAGTTATTCTTATCCTTGCAAGTTATTCTCTTTCGGTATTTTGTGATTTGTTTGAGCTTGGTTTGTAGTTTTGATTGTGTTTGGTGTATGACCATGCCACTTTGTTTATGGTGTTGTATTATTATAGGATTTCATGTTTTTCTTCTTATTTTCATTGTTTTTCTTGTATTTTATGTTTTTAGGGTCTTGGGAATTAGTTTGGGAAAGAGGAAATTTATCGGAGCTTGGAGAGAGATTTGTGGTATCCAACGGGGAATGAAAGACCTAGATGAATCTTAGTGAATTAATAAAGGGAAATTGAAGTCAAGAACATGATAGTCAGTTAGTATGGTTGGGTTCATTAGGGTAAATGGAAAATCATAGGACAATCATGAGAAAGGTAACAAGAAATGTAAAGTATATGGGATAAAATTAGCAAATGCCTTGGCTAAGTTGGGAATTATTGTTTTCAATGTTGTGCATGATGTGCATGGATAAAGGGAGTTCTATTAAGCTAGACCTTATTAAATCTGGTAATTATGTTGTGATCATGATTATGATTATGTTTATATATCTATATATGGCATTGTCTAACAGGGTTGTCAGGGATCATGATTGTTTTATGCTAGTGTTTACACAACCCTGTCAGATAATGACATATATATATATATATATATATATATATATATAATATATATATATATATAGTATGTATGTATGTATGTATGTATGTATGTATGTATGTATGTATGCCATTGTCTAACCAGGTTGTCACAGATCATGATTGTTTTATGTGGATGTTTATATGTATATGTATGTATGTGGTTATCTCATAGGTTCATCATGGATCTTTATTGTGGAGGAAAGATTTCTTATGTAGGTGAATGGCATGAAGTTCTTGGTATTTTGAGTAATCAAGTTGGAAGAGTGCCCCTCACAAATCTGTGTCGTTCGTATCATGTGGATATGAGTTGATATTATGTGATTATAATATATCTATGTTTATTTTATGGACAGGTAATGCTGAGGGATGTATCAATTGAATGAAAGTAGCATGATATATGACATGTTGGGACAAGCATGGATGGTGGAAAGGCACTAGAAGAAAGGTTTATTGGTAGATACAAATGGTATCTACATGTGTAGTACTATTGTGTTGTATATGTTGTACATGTTATACCTATGGTATTGCATACATGTGGTACACTGTGTATGTTGTATAGTGGTTCTTTTTAGATATGGTGTTTTGAACATGTAGTATATGTGTTGCTATGTACATATGGTATTGTGTACATGTTGGATATGTGGTGTTGTGTATGTGTTGTCCATCCAATGTTGTGTACAAGTGGTGTTGTGCGCATGTCAAATATGTTGTGCTGTGTACATATGGTGCTTTGTGCATGTTGCATATGTGGTGTTGTGTACATATGGCATGGTGTGCATGTTGTACATATGGTGCTATGTGCATGTGGTGTTGTTTTCATGATTGTACATGTGGTGTTGTGTTCATGATTATACATGTGGTGTTGTGTTCATGAGTGTACATGTGGTTTTGTGTACATGTTGTACATGGGGTGCTATGTGTAGGTGATATTGTTTACACATTGTGCATGTGGAGATGTGTACATGTGGTGTTGTCTACATGTTGTGCAGGTGGCACGAAGTAGATGTGTTGTTGTGAACACGTTGTCCATGTGGCACTGTGTACATGTGTATTGTGTACATGTCATACATGTTGTGTTGTGCACATGTTGTATTGTTGTATGTGTATTGTGTAGTAGTTGTATCATGAAATATGTATTCATTTTGTTGTATTGGGTTTACATATATGTATTGTGTTATACACTAGGTGTAGGCATATGTATTATGAGGTGTTCTAGGCCATGTGTGGATGTATGTGTTATGATGTACATTATGTATGTGTATGTTATTGAAGAGAAGGGAAGCACAAGGTGTTTGCTAGATGTGGAAACTAATCTAGTGTATGCATAGAAAGAACAAAAATGAAACGACTAATTAAAGGATAAGTATTGGTATTTCATTTCAGTTTTATTATGCATGTGATCTATGATTATTGTTTATGATGATTGCATGTGATTTATGATTTTGATCTATGATGGTTGAGTTTTGAGCTAACTGGATGTGATATGCTTATTCACGATGATTTGATCAAAGAGCTAGTTTGACTTGTTGTGGCACGAAGTAAATAGAATTGAAAGTGTACCTTATTGATGAGCCACCAATGAGGTATGATTTAAATTTATTTCAAATTTATTTTGAATCTAATCAAAATTATGTTCTTGTTATAGGAAAGCATGAAAAATCCTAGTTGGGTGGTTGAAACTAACTACAAGAATTAGCAGCAATGCTAAAAGGAATTGGAATAGGCAACAATATGTTAGCAAAGCATTCACGAGTAGGGCCATTATAGGAGATTGGTAGCTGATACTGTCCATTGATTTCCATGAGTGTGCTATGAATGGTATGATGGTTTTGAGGTAGGTAAACTCCTCAGGTTTTAGACAATCAAATGCAAGGAAACCTTGCTAAGGGATGGATCCTGGGAAATGGATACCTGGGAACTTGGAAGGTGATTGAATGAATGGAAGGGGGTGACCAAATTGCCTAAGGGACTATGTAATATAGAGTGGAATGTCTGGGAATAGATTGATTTTAGTCATTAGCATTTCTAGATTGACTTAGAAGCACATTGGGAGTGGTCCATAGAACAATAAGACAGTAACTTTTAACTGAGAGGATAAGTGGCACAGGATCGTAACGCTAGATATTGGATGCATGTTGAGTTTGGCAATGGATTCTTGACTTCTTGGGAATGAGGGGGGTATTGGTACTAATTTTGAAGGTGGATATTTGAGCATCTCGATTCCCCTATTGCAGATGTAGACATCGTATTTTTTATTTGTTGGTTAAGAAAATGTGCATGACTATATGTGGTTGTTATTGTAAATACAATAATGGGCTATCTTGTAAAGCTCCAATAAACAACATGATTGCACATTTTCAGTAGATGGTTAGTGTAAATACCGGAATGAGTTGAGTTATAAATCTACATGGGAAGTATGTTTTGGTTTTTAGTGGTCTTCTTGGTTATAGGAGTCATAAAACACCGAGGATGGTGTTCCACTAAGGGGGAGGGGTCTATAAAAGCCATGGGTTAAAATTTCATGTAATAAAGTTAATAAAGGAAAAAATAAGACACGGGTCATGGGACACACATTCCAAGCTGAATGTTGGGAAAAACATCCTAGCTGGTGTTCATTTGGTTTAATATGGCTAAGGGGAAAATAGGTAAGGCATTCAAAGAGTCTAGAAGGCTAATTGGTATTTTATTTATGAAAATAATGGATATTAGGAGAAATTGAAGATGAAAATTCACAGGTTGCATGTGAGGAGGAAAATGAAGGAAAATAATAGAAAATGAAGAAAATAGAGGCTTCATTAATAAAAAGGCTTTTGAAGATCAGTTCAAAGCCTTTTGAAACTTTTTTGGTGGATCTCTCTGTCTATTATCTTATACACTTGCACACTTAGAACATTATTGGAGCACTCTAGCATTGCAAAAATGAAAGCAAAGGAAAGGAAAGAAAATTTCAAGCAAGGAAGAGTTGGGTCAAGCAGCTACAACGTTGTTACTTCTAGGTATCGATTTGCATGTATGATTTCCTTACTAGTTTTGGAATGTATGGTACATGCATACATGTATTTGGTTCTCTTTCTCTCATTAGCATGTCTTTTTCTAGGTCTGACAGTGGTTTTCAACCCTACCTTTCCATTTCTAGATAGTGATGTTGTGATGCAGTTATTTTACTTGGTTGATATAGATTTTTGGATGGTTATGAAACTAAGTGAGGTGGTTTCAAGAAAGATCACAAGGCCTAGGAATCCATGGATCGGTAAAGGTGGGATTTTAGTAAAGCCTTATTGTGTATAACCTCATTAGGCCTAGTAATCCTTGACTGGTAAATGGAAAGATATACGGTAAAGCCTATAGGGTGGAGAGAGACAAATTCCTCATGGTTTCGGTGGAGAGATCCAAAGGCATCCATACTTGTATATTCCTATTGATCCCTAGACACATATCTGGTGGGATTGTGGTAAATCCTCTTAGTGTATGTTTCTCATTTGGGCCTAAGAATCCCTTGGGGGGACATATAGTAAATCCTAGTTATATAGATGAGGGTTTAGGCCTAGGAATCCTTGACTTGTATATGGTGGGATTGTAGTAGAGCTTGAGGAGTCCCTTGTTGTGTTGTTGTGAGTCCCACATTTGTGCTTGTAATATGGCATGAGGGTGATTGGTTGAAATAAATATTTGGTTTAGCCCAATCTATTGTTGGGTGGTACGTGGAAGTCCCTAACTCAGTTGGCTTTTGTTGATGTTAATATGATCTATTTTCCTCCTGTGTATTATATGTAAATGTAGTTGTTATTACGTGGCTTTAATGGATATTCTATCATTGATATTTATTTTCTTATATGTTGGTTATAAGCTTGTTTTATGATAGACTTTGTTATGGAACTAGCTCACAAAATAGAAGAAGGGATAGATAAAAAACTTCAAAATTAGCCTCTTCGAGGGGGGAAACCTCCTTTACATTACAAATGAATAATTCTTGGATTATTAAAATGAAAAAACCTCCTTTCTATGTATAGGACTATAAGGGGTCACAATATAGTCAGAGTCGACATAACATTAATAATGTGAAGGGCACAACGATAACAATAGTGGGCTTCTACGTGGCATAACAATAACAATATAGGGACTACATGGGCACAATAATAAGAATCATGGGGCTACGCTAATAAAAATGAGGGAATACACTAGTATTTTAGGGACCTAGCATGCCCATCTTCTCCAGACAAGTGTTGTCCTCAATGCTTGAGTAGTTTTGGATGCTTCTATATAAAATTCTCATCCTACCATCTTGAATTGTCCATGGGTAAGTTCTTCCACTTGATGAGATACTCTGAAATTGATTGATTTTGTAGTTGTTGAGTTCTTGTTTCCATGACTACTTTAGGTTCCAATATGATCTTTCCTTACTCATCAAGTTCTACAATATTGTTTGAATTCGAAGCTTGTCACTTATAACCTTCTTTAAGCTTGAAACTCAGGAAGATGTAGGAAGCTACAATTTGTATGCCATAGTACCAATCTTTTGCAACACCTTGTAAGGACCATATTACTTTGGTGATAATTTTTTATCCTTCTTAGCTTGCTTGAGGGGCATTTTTTTTATTGTTGTTGTCATAAAAATACCTAGTCATCTACATCAAAACTTCTTTCACTACAATGTTGATCTGCCTGTTGTTTTGTTCTATTTTGTGCCAAAGTGAGGTTCGATGTGATCTTCCACTTCTTGAACCTTAGAATTTTATATTAAATATGATGTGATGGATGGTGGATGATATCCATAAAGTGACATAAATGGGGCCATTTTTTCTACAGTATGGAAGGAAGTGTTATACCACCATTTAGCTAGAGGTAACCACTTGACCCATTGTGTCTATTTATCAGATACAAAGAAACTAAGATATCCTTCCAAACATTTTTTCATTATCTCAATTTTACCATCTAATTGAGGATGATATGATGTGCTATGAGGTAATTGAGTTCCCAGATAAGAAAATAATTCCGTCCAAAAAAAGTCTAGTGAAAATAGGATCTCTGTCAGTTACAATAATCTTTGGGTTTCCATGTAACTCTTCAATTGTTTCCGTAAATGCAGTAGAAATTGTATTGCATGCTCTAAATGGATGCGATAATGCACAAAAATGTGCATACTTGATATGTCTATAAACTACCACCATGATGACACTCTTTCCTTTGGACATAGGTAAACCTATGATAAAATCCATTGAAATCTCCTCCTACATTGACTTGGAATGGATAAAGGTTATAATAGACTTGGGTTCTCACTTGTCTCAAATTTATTTTCTTGGCAAACCAAACATTCCACCACAAACTTTTGAATATTAGATTTAAGGCCATCCCAAAAAAATTCCTTCTTAACCCTGTGTTAAGTTTTTAAAAAGCTTGAGTGCCCCCCTAAGGGGGAGGTGTGCAATTCCATAATAACCTTTTCTTTTAGGTGGGAATTATTGCAAAGGTATAAGAGATATTTGTACCATAATGAACCATTATTCTAGCTAAATGTATTAAATGTACTAGGATCTTGCTACAACTTTTAAACGAGTGCCCACACTTCTTCGTCATTCATCCATTCATCCCTTGATTCGCTTATCCAATCTAGTTGGATAATAGAAATGGAAAAAAACAATGCTTCCACATCCTCACCCTTTCTTGAGAGCGCATCTGCAACAACATTTTGCTTCCCTTTTTTGTAGATGATTTCAAAGTTATAACCCAACATCTTTGTGACCCATTTTTTCTATTCTTCTCAAGATAATCTTTGTTCTAAAATTATTTAAGACTATCATAATCTGTTTTTACATTGAAGTGTCTTCCCAGTAAGTAAGGTCATCATTTCTCAAGTTCGCGTAATATTGCTAACATTTCCTTCTTATAAATAGCTTTATGTAAGTACTTTCCTATGATTAGATGAATTTCAAAAGAAATGAGTCTTCCTTCTTGCATTAAACCAACACCAATTTCATCTCCTGAGGCATCAATTCCATAATAAATGTTTTTGTGAAGTCTGGCGTAGCTAAGGCTTGTGCTTGGCACATTTCCTCTTGAAGATGTTCAAAGCCCTTAGTTGCTTCTAGAGTCCATGGAAATTCAACTTTCTTTAGTGATGTTGTTAGAAGTTTTGCTATTCTCCGATAATTTTTAACAAACCTGTGATAATACCCTCTCAACCAGAGAAATCCTTGCAGATGCTTTATGGATATGGGGATTTTCCATCCCTTAATGGATTTAATTATGTTAGGGCCTAGCTTAATACCCTCATGAGACACAATATGACCCAAATATTCCACATTTTGTACTCCTATAAACATTTAGAGGTCTTTTCATATATTGTTTTCTCCTTAAATAGCTTGACCACCCCTTCAACATGTTGAACATGATCCTTCCAAGACATGTTTTATATTATTATCTCATCAAAAAATAATAATGCAAATTTTCTAAGGAAAGGTTTGAAAATGGAATTCATGAAACCTTGAAATGTAGAAGGTGCATTGACAAGGCCAAAAGGCATGACCAAAAATTCATAATGACCTAATGAGCTCTAAATGTTGTTTTTGGAATGTCTTCAGTCTTCATTCTTATTTGATGATATCTTGAATGAAGATCAAACTTGTTGAAGTAAATTTCTCCATGTAATTCATCCAATAATTCATCAATGACAAGAATGAGAATTTTATCTTTAATAGTGAGCTTGTTGAGCTACCTATAATCTGGACACATGCGTCATGATCTATCTTTCTTTTGCACCAATACTATTGTAGTAGACAAATAACTTTGACTATGTTGAATTATACATCCTCTAGCATTTCTACAACCGTACATTCAATTTTACTCTTTTGGGCATAGGGATATCTATAATGCATGATGTTTGGAGGAATACTTCCTAGAATCAAATGAATAGCACAATCATGATCACTAATAGGTGGGAGGCCTTTGGTAGTCCCAAATACGTTGGAATTATTGTCCAATACTTTTTGGAGGTCTGGCAAGATAGATGATTTTGATGTTTGAACCATGAGTGAACATCATTCTGCAATTACACTGCATTCTTATTTCCTTAGAAGCCTTGTCATCCCATTAGAGCTAATTTTATTTCTTGGTTACCCCACAATACCACTTAATTCAACTTCCTTTCCTTCCAAAATTAATTTCAAGAAAAATTCTTGAAAATTAAAAGTTATGGTACCCATAGATTGTAACCATCGAAATCTTAGTACAACATCAGCACTACCCATTGGAATGGAAAGAATTGGACTATTCAATACATATTCTCCCATGGATAGCTTGATATTATGGCACTTTCGAGAGAAATTTATGGTTCCTCCATTTGCAACCGTCTCTTCACACTTTGGTGCTGGACATAGGAAGAAATTTAATTCGTTGGCTATCTTACAATGAAAAAAACTATGGGTACTACATGAATCAATCACCATTATTACATTTTTTTTCTTGATATGTCCTTCTATCTTGAGAGTTTGAGGAGTGTTAATTCCTTCCAATGCATTAAAATATATGGTTATATTCATTTCTTATTTATTTAGGTTTTGTTCCTAGTGTATATCCTCTTCTTTTGACATTTCTTCTTCCTTTCTTCCTCCTCTTCACAATCGATGTAAAATAATTTATTCTCAATACGCTTATGAACTTTAGTGTATTTTCTATCACAACTGTAACAAAACCATTTTTCTCCTTTTTCTTCTAATTGTTGTGGTGTCAACCTTATAGGTTGTGGAAGGCTAGGATCTACCAAACTTCCATCTTTATAGTTGTGAGTGGTAGGCTCCCTTGTTTTCGTAATTTTCTTTCATTTTTTCTTGGCAACATGAATCCCTTCTCCAATGAATCAGGTTCCCAAAGGAGAACCTCATGTTGGATTTTATCCTTTAAAGTCCCTATGAAGACATAAATCCTATCCTCCTTTGGAATATGATTTACCATTATGTTCAATTCTTGGAAGTCCTCAATGTGCTCCACTATTGAACCCTTTCATCTAAGATTTATCAATTGGCTAAAGAAGGTGTTTATCTTTGTATCCTCATAATGTGCTATCATTTCCTTTGTAAAAATTAACCAAGTGACAATTTGTTTATGAGATCAAATCCATCGATACCATACAAACTAATTGGGTTCTAAATATAAAGTTGCAATGCGCACCTTTTGTGTGTTTTGCACATGAAGGAGATCAAAATGTTGCTTCATTTGGAGTATCCATGTTATGGGATCCTTGCGATCAAACTTCCTCATACTGATCCTTGGAATATGGTGGGTCTTCAATCCAAAATTAGAGTCTATTAAATCATTATTAAAATTTCTTTTGTTATCATCATGAGTTTCCTCTACTGCCTTTTTCCCAGTAGGAAGCATTTCCTGAAGCACTTTTGCAAACCTCCCTTCAGACCTTCCATGTCTTTCTTCAAATCTTCAATGTTTTCTCTCAGTTTTTCTTCTATACCATTGATGCCATTCTTCAACCTATCCATCTTAGCTTCCATGCCATTCTTCAAACCATCCATCTTTGTTTATGTTAGTTTTTATCAAAGTGAATTTATTTCACTTGGTCTCGTAATTTTGATATATCATGTCTCATTTCTTACTCTTCTACATGAGTCATATTAGATATTTTAGGTTTCTTACTAGGTCTTTCCATTTTATTTATTAGGGGAATAAGTGAATGATAATTATGCTTCACTATTCCCCTTCAAATAGTTTAAAATAATTTTTCAAACAAAACTTATGCAATTTTTTTAAAAGACTACACACCTTTTCTTCACTCGGTAGGAGCTCAATATTGAATCTATTGTATCTCTGTAATTTCAGATATCCAAGGTTTGATTTTTTTTTTTTTTGTGGTAGCCCTCTGAGTACTATTTCCATCCCCATAAATTTGATCAAGATTTTATTCTCCAAGAAATCGCTATGCCCAATCTCCCACGATTACTTGATTATAGTCTCGTTCAGTGCAGTGAGCTTGTATAAAGTTCCACATGTCATTGTTTTGATGTTTGGCCCTGAAAAAATACCCAACAAACTAAATTTTGTCATATTTCTTTCACTTTCTGTGAAATTTCATCCGATGCTTAGAGGGAAAGTCATGACAATTTTCCTTAGGACACCTGCCTGAGATGGAATTTGGGAGCTTGCAGAACCCTAACTTCCTTGGATCATATCTCCAAAAATATAGCAAACCAAGATATAAAGTTCGTGCATGAGGTCCACCAATATTTTAGGTCCATGGGGTTTTTATTTTAGCTTTTGATGCTTCATATAAAAAAACGTTATATTAAAAATTCCATGATGGCTTTTTTGCAACAGCAAAACACTAGAATCCAAAGATCTAATACCAAATGTTATGAAAACAACTCACAAAATACAAGAAAAGATAGATAAATGAATTCAAAATTAGCCTCTTCGAGTGGGAAAACTCATTTACATTACACGAGTAAGAAATTCTTGTATTATTCAAATGAGAAAACATCATTTCTATTTATTAAGGGGTCACAATATTATCAAATTCGGCATAACAATAATAATGTAAGGGCACAACAATAAAAATATGGGGACTACATGGCCACAAAAATAGTAGTAAGGGGGTTAAAATAATAACAATGATGGAATACACTAGTATTATAGGGACCTAGCAGACTTGAGTTATGGTTAGTAAATGAAATGTTAATGAATGAATGACCTAATAGATGATATTGTAGCTATGGTGAGACATAATCATACTTTCTCGATGATTTACAGATAAGTATCAGATCCTTATGTTCAACTATGCATTTATAGCTTGTAGATTACATGTTCACAAAGAGTTCGATGAAATGTCTGTCATGATTAGGTTTGGTTAGGCCTAATCCTTAATCAAGTTTTATGTTAAAGCTTTGCCTTTGTGTCATTTATTGTCTTGGAATGTTTCATCAATTTTTGGGTAGTGAACTAGAGTCTAGTCCTTAAAAGGTGGCACAGATTCCATGGTCTTAGGCACAAAACTGGCTAAAAAAGATTGCAGTCTCTCCCTTGAAGGTTTTTTCATGCGACTAAAGGCCAATAGTCACATGGATACAAGATTATGCATGCGACTGGGAGTTTAGGTCAATGAAAGGGATGCTTAGCACTCGACTTGGACACTTGTGATCAGGGTGGATATCAATGGCCACCCTCCTATTCCACTTGGACCACCAACACTGTCTCTTTCAGTTTTTATTTTTCCTTAATTGTACCAAAGTTTACTATTTTTGGCATTTTTTTGGGTCCTGAACTTCCAAAGTCATTTTGAGGCCCTAAAAATCATTTTTAGGGAAAACTGAGAGACTAGAAAAGTCTCGTAGAGCTAATATTTTATTTTTCGACCTACTGTTCGAGATGCTCGAAACGATGTATTATGATAGTCAAATGGAAAAATACTTGGGTTACATCACAAAGCCAAGTCCAATACTTGGGTTACATCATAGATGAGCATGGAATGCATGTGGATGCAATGAAGATCCAAGTCATTCATGATTGGCCAACCTCGACCACTCTAATGGAGCTTTTTAGCCTTTTCGGACCTGCAAATTTCTATTAGATGTTTCTATTGGGATTGTCCCATATCACTTGGCCTTTGATTCATATTACTAAGGGTAAGGTGAAAGAAAATTTTTCCTAGTCTGAGTCCTAATAGAAGACGCTCATTGAGTTGAAGCACAGCCTCTGCTCTACACTAGTACTCACATTTCTAGACTCGTAGCAGCCACTTGAAATCAAGACAGATGCCTCAATCTATGCTATTGGTGCAGTTCTCATGCAACATGGGCATCCAGTGGCCTATCATAGTGAGACACTTTCTGATACAATTCAAAAGTTGCCCACCTATGATAAAGAGAAATATTCCATTGTGTAGGCTTGCTGACAATGTAAGCACTACATTCTGGGGAAGGAGACATTCATCCACACTAATCACCAACCTGTTTAGTTTATACAAACACAACGGAACTTTCAGAATGATCTTCATCAGAGGTGGTCTACATATTTGCAACAACTCCACTTGAACTTTAAATACAAAAGGGGTAGCACCAATCATGTTGTAGACTACCTTAGCCAACCCCCAGTCATAGCACTGACTAATTTTGTCAACTCTTGTGGTCATGAGACCTCTTGATGGCTGAAACTATAAAAAAATTATCCAAAGTTATCCTTGACATACCAGATGCTATTAAATGACAAGAAAGTTCCCAATTTCCACCTCCAGGACACATTATTATGCTACTTGGGCCACTTTTTTTTCCTTCAAGTGAGCGTGCCAAGATGATTTTGGAGGCGCACTATAGTCAGGTCGTAGGACATTTTCGTGTGGAGAAAATTATGGATGCACTACAAAAGTACTTTTATTGGCCCAAACTCTGACTGGATGTTGGGAAATATATCAGATCCTACACTTCCTACACCATCACCAATCCAACTATAAAGAAGAAAGGCCTATAAACTCCTCTGTATACCCCCAACCCGCTATTGGAATCCCTCTCCATGGTCTATATGTCTTGCCTCCCTTCTACCAAGCATGGTAATGATTTTATATTTGTGGTCATGGACAAATTTTATAAGATGGCTATATTAGCGGCTTGCAAGAAGAGTATCATAGCAAAGGACACTACCAAACTATTATTTGAATGAGTATGGCTGCATTTTACAATCCCACAGACCATTACATCAGATTGAAATAGTAGGTTCCTCAACAAATTCTAGTCAAGCCTCTGGACACTATTGGACACCAAGACCACCAAATTGACTACATTCGATCCCCAAACTAATGGCGAGACAGAGGTCGTCAATAGGATGATAGTGTAGATACTTTGCGTGTACAAATATAAGCATCCTCAAACTTGGGATGATAGTCTTCCGTATGTGCAACATAGTTATAATAGAGCTCTCCATAGCTTGACTAGTCACAGTCCCTTTCAGGTGGGTTTAGGATTTCAGCCATAGTGTCCCATTGATGTTGCCATGCCTCATGAAACTACACAAACCAAATCCACACATGTACTGTCTGAGGTGCATAAAGCCACCAGATTTATTGAATAGATCCAGCACATCTACCAGCAGGTTCATGACATCCTAGGGAAGTGAAATTCCAACTACAAGTAGTGACATCATCAACATAGGGCGCCAGACAAGTTTCAAGTGGGCAAGAAAGTTTTGTTGCATTTGCAAAAAGAACGCCTTATTGGATCCCATGAGAAGTGCATACCAATCCGATACGGTCCTTACACCATTACAAAGGTTGTGGGAGACAATGATTTTGAGCCGAGTGTTCCAATATTCCTTTCCCTACACCTAATGTTCAATGTGGACTGCCTTCGACCACATTTCCCATGATTTTTGCATACATCAGACATTGTAGAACAACTCACACCACCAAAGTTAAACCCAGACTACATGGAACATGCCAAAACTAGTCAAATTATGGACACACGTGTCAGGAACACTCACTATCAAAAGATCCAACTCTATCAGGTTGTAAAAGCTGTCGAACTCCTGCACTAAGGAAAATGGCTCACCAGGGACAAAGCTCAGTAGAAGTTTCTCCATCTCATGAAGGCACTCAATGCAATGTGGACCATTTCTTCCTATAGTGGGAGGACTAATCTAGATGAATATTAGTGGCCACCCTCATATTCCACTTGAACCTCCAACATTCTCTCTTTCATGTTTTTAGTTTCCTTAATTATAGCACATTTTTCTATTTTTGGCAGTTTTCGGATTGTGAAGTTTCAGAGTCATTTTGGTGCTCTAACTGATGTTGTTAGGGAAAACAAAGAGTTATGAAAAGTCCCTAGTAGGCTACCCTATTTGTTTTTCAACCTACTCTTTGAGATCTTCGAAACGAGGTATTATGATAGTCAAACAGAGATCATATGCTAACATTACGACCCTGGGAAATTAATGTACCAATTTACCAAAACAAGGCCCACAGTTTTAATGCTTCATCTCATAAGGTTAGTTTTCTAGATGTTTAGGGTTTTCATATTTTCTCAATAATAAATAGGCGTTGGAGCCTCATTGTAGCATAGTTCAGAGGCATGTAGCTGCCACATCTCTTCTCAGAGATAAGCTACCATCGCCTGAGCTAGTCTTATTTCTATTTTATTTCTAAGCATATTTCAGCATTTGATATTAATGAAATGAAGTGTTATTTCTTCTGCATCTTTGTATTTATGGTTATATTTGTAATTTGTTGGGTTACTGTTTAAATTTGGATCAACTTGGAAGGGTGGTTTACCTCTTGGGGGTCCTGTAGCACCTCAGAGAAGTCAGTAAGGTTTTGGTTTGTCAATTCCACTTCCTTAAGATGATCTAGGAGGTTGAATCATATTATAGTAACTCTTTCTCACATGTTTACCCTGGTAGATTAGTGAACTTGGGTAAATGTGGGAGGAGGTGGTTACATAAATCATCAACATTGGATGGTTAGGGCCCACAGGCTGGCGAGTCTTAGGTTACCTCACTAAGGTGAGCTAACATATGCGGTTTGCATATATATATATATATATATTATATATATATATATTATATATTATATATATTTATATATAATATAATATATATATATATGTATGTATACTACAATATGTAATATAACATATATATTATATATATATAATATATAATATATATATATATATATCTATATATATATGATCTATATATATATATATACATACATACATATATATAACCTATACCATACTATACCTATATATATATAAATATATATAATATATATATATATATATATATATATATATATATATATATATATATATATATACCTATACCAATACCTATACCTATAGGTATATATATATTTGTGTGTGTGTGTGTAAACCATACCCCATTGATTATATGGGGTGTATGGCCTCGGTATGGGTGTCTTGAATATGGGAAGGATGCACACAGTCCCACTCAAATTAAACCTTGTGCATATGGAGTGATAGGACTAGGAGTAGGTTCATAACTATGAGCCCTTGTGTGGTTGGGTTTTTGCACATGTTATTTATAAAAAATAATTTTGACTTTAATAATCATTGATATGTGGATGTTTTAAGGCCAAGGGATATATTGTTAACAGCCATAGACATATATATATATATATATATATATGATGTATCTATTTATATTATAAATTACCATATATAAATATATAAGCTATATAAATTAAACTCTGGACATAGTAAAATTGTAAATGTGGTGAAGTTTAAATAATTTAAAATAATAATTTTGTGGGCCTTGTGAAAGAGGATGCAATGTTTACCACATGGAGAAGTAATCTAGTTTTTCTCTATTGAAAATTGGAGGAAGCCTGAATAGAAGAGTAGAAGAATAATTAGAGGCAAATTTACTCTTAGGGAAAAAGGAAGAAATATGGAAGGTGCTTCAATCAAGAAATAAGTTAGTGGAAGAATTGTGAAATATAGTTATAGCTAGGGAAAATCTAACAGAGTTGGATTTCCATGCATAGAGAGGAAGGGGAAAAATTACCAGAAAATATAGTGGTCATAATTTGCAACCCATAATAGGGAATTCGGTATATGAAAAACCATTAGAAAGATAATTTTAGGGAGATTTTAACTATCCACCCAAAATTATGAAAGGAGGTATGAATTTGTAGAAACTTTCAAAGGAAAGTAAAAGAGTGTTTTACAAATAAAAATGCTTTAACAGGGTGCAAACTTTTGAAGGTTATATCTTACAGCTTAGACTTGAGGAGAAAATTCTGGTGACTTTAGAATTCAAATTTTATCGAAAAAGTTTGGTGAGATTTTGTAGATAAATCTGTAGGTGAAATTGCAAGAAAAAAATCATAATGGAAGATAGGAGTCTAGAGGATGTTAAAAGGCCTTACAGTGAAGAAGACAAGGCTACGAGTGAAAATATTTTCCTATTTAGTGCTAATACTAAATCTAATGGTCATGGAGAAATCTTGGATGAGGAAAGGGACCTTGAAGAGACGATAAAAAGTCATAAGATGGAAGTGTTCAACTATAAAGTGGACAATGAAAAGTTGATGAGGGAACAATGTTTGGTCAATAGTCAAATTCTATATCACGAATAAGATTTAAAGAGAATTAGACCAACAAAATTAGTCTAGGTTATCTTATGAGCATGATCGAGGGTTTAAAGAGAGAGATGCCAAGAGTTTAATACATCTCAAGGGAGTTTCTTCTTAGCACCATCACCTAGTAAGGAAAGCAAGTAAAAGGGCTTTTTATACTGTGAAATCTAGAAATAGCCCTAGTGTGTCACCCTTACAGTGAAGAAGACAAGGCTACGAGTGAAAATATTTTCCTATTTAGTGCTAATACTAAATCTAATGGTCATGGAGAAATCTTGGATGAGGAAAGGGACCTTGAAGAGACGATAAAAAGTCATAAGATGGAAGTGTTCAACTATAAAGTGGACAATGAAAAGTTGATGAGGGAACAATGTTTGGTCAATAGTCAAATTCTATATCAAGAATAAGATTTAAAGAGAATTAGACCAACAAAATTAGTCTAGGTTATCTTATGAGCATGATCGAGGGTTTAAAGAGAGAGATGCCAAGAGTTTAATACATCTCAAGGGAGTTTCTTCTTAGCACCATCACCTAGTAAGGAAAGCAAGTAAAAGGGCTTATTATACTATGAAATCTAGAAATAGCCCTAGTGTGTCACCACTTAAAAAAGGTAGAGGAGGAGCTAGTAGAGAGATCTTGTAAGGGGACCTAAGAAAATTAAGCACTACACCATTAGCATGGAAAATAAGAAAAGGGATGAACCAGGGACTTGGTTGTTGGAAATGAGCAAATATATTCATTTGTTCAACTATTCCTTGAATCTAGAGGCTAGAAGTGCCATATATCACTTATAGGGTAAGGCCAATCTATGGTTGGAGAAGCTTAAGGAAATCAAGCATTTGGATGAAAGGTTAATAAGTTGGATGAAATACAAAGAGTATTTATATAGGAAGTATAAATCCAAATGCTATTATGAGTGAACAATTCAAGAATCTTTCGAGCTATAGCTAGGAAATACGGCCATGGAAGAGTATGATAAAAAATTCACTGAGCTACTGATGTATGTTAAGTTTACTAATGATGAAGAAGTAAAAATAGAAAGATATATTAGTGGATTACCCTCCTTTTATGTCAGTAAATTGAATTGCGCTAAGTAAAAAACCCTTGAGGCAGCTATGATAAAAGGAGAACAACTTTTTGAACAAAGAAAAGATAGACCAGTTATATGGAAAACTCTAGGAAACAAGAGGAAGCATTTTTTGGACAGAGGAAAAATGGTTTCAAAACCTTGTGATCTGAGAAAAATCCTTAGGAATTTTAGCAAGCAAAACCAATTTCTAACCAACCACAAGAGGGGGATTTGTTAACAAGACGCTTCTATTTCGACCCATCAAATGCTAACATTGTAAAGTGTACCAAAAGTACAAATATTGTCCTCATAGGGTAGAGAATATGGGGATTGTGCACAACACACAAGCGGAAACTACTATGGAGGATGTGGACAAGGCATGCTCAAAATATATGAAGCATTGGATAACTAGCAAGTAGAATAACAAGAAAATATGATAGAGGTTGAAGGTAAGATTAATTATGAGTCCATTATTAATTGACTATGGAGCCCACCATAGTTATATTAATGTGAATCTGATTGAAAATTTTAAATTGAAGAAATTCAAGGATTGAATGGAAAAGGAATGTTCAATCCTTGATGGTTACAACAAAAGAACTATGTGTATGGATGATCACAGAAAACAAAGAAAGGTGCATGGGATTCCTAAGACAATATTTTTAGAGAGATATTGACTATGCATTTGAAAAATAATTATAGGAAAGGATAAAAAATCCTTGTTGTTCATAACAAGGAAAAAATTTTTGAATAACAAGCTTTACTTGGAAAACTACCTAATACTACATGAATTTTTGGATGCATTTGTGAATACTGGAATTATCTCTGAATAGGGATTCCAAATTTTCTATTGATCTCATTCCTAGAGTAGTTCTTGAGCTTAATACACCATATAGATACCCATGAACTTAAAAAAATTATAGATGCAACTTGAGGAGTTCATTATGAAAGGTTATATATGCCTTAGTTTCTCACTGTGGGGTAAACCTGTCCTCTTTATTAAGAAGAAAGATGTAACTATGTGATTTTGTATTGATTTCTGACAATTGAACAATGTAACGATCAATAATAAATATACGTTGTTGAGAATTCATGACATCTTTGATATGCTTTGTGGGGGGAAATTATTTCCTAAAATTCATTTAAGATTTGGATATCACCACCAGACGATCATGAAAGAGTACATTAGGAAAACAACATTCAAAACAAGTTATGGGCACTATGAGTTTGTAGTGGTGCCTTTTGGTTTATCCAACACACCAAAAGTTTCTATGTGTCTAATCAATGGAGTCTTTAGGGATTATCTAGAAAAATTTGTGTTATTCTTTTTTATGACACTCTTTTGTACTCTAAACCTGAAGAAGTGCCTAAAAAACATTTGAGATCAACACCACATATAATCAAGGACCATCAACTATATGCCAAGATGAGTAAACACTCTTTCCATTAGAGGCAAATTCATTATTTGTCTTACATTATTTTAGAATAGGGAATAATCGTGGATCTAGATAAAATTAAGGCTATCAATGAATGGCTAGCACTGAGGAACATTACAAATGTCCAAATCTTCATTGGCTTGGATGAAATGTATAGGAGGTATATACAAGGCTCCTCTATAATAACACATACCATTGCATATTCTTGTAGTGGCACCAAGACCCTCCAAACTTTTGGCCCGCATCAAATTTCGGAGTCTCCTTTCAGAGCTTACTTGATGTTTACATGCACTCTTGTTCTTTTTGTGAGTTCATGGGAGTCTTCACACCCACCTTGCTTGTTCATTCGATAGACAAATTTTGCATGTTGATGACAACGTTATGTTTGCAGCCACGTTCTGGTCACACAAAAGGTCTTTGCTTCATGTGTGCATATTTGGTTTGCTATGTAAACACCTATCGTACTCACACATGAAGTCATATACACTCTCATGCAAGCGTCATCGCGGTCATCCAATTATAAATCAGAGGCATCGTTCTTGTCACTCACACCATCGGTCAGTGATTTTAAGCATGTGCGTCTAGATGGTTTGAGTCATCTCATCATCAAGTCATGTAAGTGTCCATTTGCAAATTCGCATATGCACCTTCTCACTAGCTCACACACTTAGTCATTTTGTTAAAGTTCTACTGGCCAAATTCCCCTCTGACAATCGAACCTTCACCCCACCACTGAATCGATCGAACATCTCCCAGAACAACATAGAAGCACTAGGCAAGCCATTTCAAGCTACGTTTCCCACAAGCTAATCAATCAACCTTCCTGTTGTCCAACTGGAGAATTCGACCCGATAGTCAGCCTGGGACTGATTCCCCTAAAAAATTGTGCAAAGGCTGCAGACCATCCCGACTCCATTGAATGGGAAAATTTCATAGATAGGCTGGAAAGACATCGATTGCTCATCTGTGTCTCCCTAAAAATATTGCACAATTTTTCCAGCCAACCTACTAGTTTGGCAGCCAACTCCTCACCCAAAAAATTGCTTAGATTTCATGAGAAAACCCTCTGCTACCCAGTAGTCTTCTTAGCTCAAAAACAATGTAGAGCTGATACATAGGCTAGCCTCCCAGGATCAACGGAGTTTTTCCCACCAGCAGCACCCAGAAACCCACTGCTATTTCCCTCCAGGAATTGCATAGTTTTGACTGTCAAGATCCCAACAATTAATTGCCAGTTCCCTCAAGGAATTACACAGTTTTTGCTGCCAAGTTCCAGCATCCGACTCCTAGTTCCCTCCAAGAATTATGTAGTTTTTGTTTCCAAGGTCCCAGCATCTAGTTGCCAAATCCCTCAAGGAATTGCGCAGTTTTAGCTGCTAGGCTCATGCTGCATGTTCCTTCTAGAAATTGCGTAGATTTTGTTTGCCTGGCCTTACCATAGCCTGTACTGCTCGTTCCAAAAATTGCGTAGTTTTGTCTTGCAACTGCGCCAGACCCCGCAGAATGTAACTGTTGATCTAGATTTCCTTTCACCATCCCCTAGTGACTTTTACAAAGTTTTCACCAGCAGTTCCAGAGCCTCTATCCTAGCTCAAAGCTTGCAACCTTGTCTTCTCTCCCAATAACCTGCATCCAAAATGATCATGCATCATGGTAGACTAAGAGATTTATGGATTTGATGTCATCTCATCATGAGAGACTATAGATACAGGTACAAAATAAATATTGTGTGATGACAGATGGAATGAACAAAGGGAGTACATGAAGAAGGACACGTTCACCAATGGACAAATAAACAATCATGCAAAGATGTGTTCACGAATAGATGAATGAGCAAACATGATAGGATGTGTTGGTGCATGGATGGACGAACGAACATGCATTTTTCAAGAATGGACGAACCCATTAAGCATGCCAACATATAAGCAAGGAGCAATGCACAAATGCAACATCAAGTGAACCTAATGACCATTGAATACTTTGTGCACTTTTCGATACAGAGGTGAAGGTGTCACACACCATCAGGACATCCATCACTGAGAAAAACTATAGATCGACATGCACACCAGCACCAACACAAATGTACCAACACTTTCATGTTTAGTCTTGTCATGAGTCATGTCATCCACATCCCTATTGTGGGCCATACTATCAGTCAATGTAATGTAACGTGGAAGTCAAAGAGACCCACTTGTCATATGAAGAGTCATGTAAAGTCAAAAGGCCATGGAAGTCAAAAATTCATGAGTGAAGTCGAACAACCACAAGGGTCAATTTCACCCTTGGCTATAAATACCCCCTCATTTGTACATGCAAAGGAATTTTCACCTCAGCTCCTCCCACATAGCCTTGAGCAACGCCCCACCCACGAGGTTAGTGATGTATGGTGTAACAATGTGTCTTGAAACTTTCGCTTAATTCAGAAGCCTGCTAACAGGCTAGCACATTTTCACACAAGTGTTGTAACTGTTGTAAGACTAATATTGAACACTTGTTGTGGAGGCTTGGTTTTGCCTAATTTTGACACATTTTCTACAATTTACCTCTCCCATTTTAAACTATCCTTGACCCCTATTATGCTTATTTCGGTTATAACATATAGATTTTGCCTAAAATGGTGCTATATGCTTGAGGTATGCAAATTAACATAAAAAAGTGTCTTTTAACTTAATCTGGAGCATTCCTTAAGCTAGCTATCTCCTTCTTGAATTATCATGCCAACTAATCTAGCATTCTTATGCAGATTTTTTTTGGTTTGAAAAAGTCCTACAATTTCCTACACACAGCTCGTGCAAGTGTATTTCCTGCAGACACTCTGAAATTCCTACAGACACAAATTTCCTGCAACTGCCGAGGTTTCCTGTAGTAAAATCAGTAGTTAGTTATGTTCCACTTATTCCCATATCAAATGAAACATGTGTTTTGTGGGAAATTCATCATACCTGGATGTTGTCCTATAGGTTGTTTCAAATCCTCCATCAAAGCTGCCTGGATTTGTAGGCCATTTCTCGTTGGTTGTATGAAGGAAAGCTCCAGGTATGTAACAAATTTCATCTAATCCATTACTTTAGTCATGGATTAGACTAAGTAGAGACAATTTTGATAGTTTGTACTAGAATTGTTAGCTAATTTATGAAATTAGTAGTTTTCCTTATTTCTAGCCACATATGGGCTTTTGAACTTGTATAAATTCATATCTATTTTATATTGTAAGGGGTTGTTGTTGGGTTGGATTCACTGATAGCATATGTTAGCTTTCACTCAACTGTAACATTTTTAGACTAATATAATATTATATGTTCTATCTATTTTACTAAGAAAGCTCTTCTAATTATGAAGGGGTTGTGAGTGAGGGAAGGCCCCCTTTTCTCACATCTCCCTTAGTATAGTGTGTGTGTGTGTTTTAATTCTGTTATGCCATAATAGCTTGTTTACACATCTAATGTACTATTTCTGATATATCAGCAGCAAATGATTGAATGATTAAGTTTCACGTTAATGTGTAGATTCCATTTAATCAAGATTTGAACTACATTGATAAATGGTTTCTTTAATTGATGTAAGTTTGATTTCCTATCTTTTCTAATCAACATCAGCAATACTAAGATTTGTAGAGGGATGCATAATCCACTCCATAGCCTTTTTCTGCTAAATGTTGATGCAAAAAAGAGGCATTAGTTCTGTGTATGGTTGACTAGTTACATTAGTAAGCACTCAAGGTATTAAGCATGCATATATTTTGTGCAACATCTCACAAGCTTACTTGCCCTGGGTTGATGATTTATGTTAACAAATTATATGTCTATAATTGGACTCAAATTTTTGGTGTCGCTTCCATGGAGGTTGTAAGGTATAATACTGAAAGTTTTTTAGTATTATTGTTGGCTTGCTAGGGCCTGACCTAAGTTCAACGTTAGTTAGCCAAGCAAATCCCTACACTACTGGCCCTTTTGGCATCAACCTATGGAGCACGGACCGAAGTATCACCTGAAGTAGTAGGGTGGGATGGTGGAACCATGTTTCCTCACACTGAGATGGTTGTGATGTTGGTTTATTCTTAATATTCCTACTTTCATGGGGGTCGTCAAGTTTTAGGGCTCTATCTATCTAGCCCTTTATTTCGCCCTCTAATACCTCCGCGAAGGGGTAAGATTGGCCTTCACACAGCCCTAACCTACGATTCAAGTACTTTCATGCTGCTAAAGCAGTGTATAGAATAGGTTTCCATGTTATCCTTAAGTGTCTTAATTATCTTATTAAAAAACTATAGTTAGTGCCACGTAAACAGATATCCTTAATTGCGTTTAATTATCCAACATAATTACATACATTCACACATCACATAAATATTATAAATGAAATTCATACACAATCTTACAAGTTGCATTACAAAATTAAGGGTGGGCAACCCTTTATGACTCATGACACCTTTGTGGTTCATGACCACGAAAGGTAGAGACTTTATAACTTTCTACAAAACTCGACTCAAAACATGGGCTTTTAGCCCCAAAACTATCCTTGGGGGATCCTGTTCCCAATAGGTCCCCAACACAAACATTGTGACTCACCCTCGAGTCACTCACAGGCATGGAGATCTTAACATGAAGACCTCCCAACACGACCCTTATGGCCGTAACCTCGGTAGTGCATTGTGTAGCCACTTTCTTCGCAACTTCAACCATTTTTCAGTCATTTCTACAGAACTGTTAGCCTGAAGCTTTTGCTAAATTGCCTATAGACTCACAAGTTTTCTTTCAATAGAGGATATCACTATGTAAGCCTCATCTAGCCAGGGCTTCAGTCATGTCTTCAACACTGCTTCCTTGTGCAGCACCGCATCTATGTTGGCATAATAGTTCATGCTATGCCTTTGACCTCATCATAGCATTGTTGTAGCTTGCACACTTCTATCCTCAGCCGTTGTACATTATGGTCCTCCTACAAGCTTGTTAGGACCTTGAATAACTACTCAAAATGTCACATGCAGTCTGCTACTGCACCGTCAACCGTCGCTAATGCTTCTATGACAGCAGTTACCCATTGCTCATTTACTTCTGGCAGAGTTGAAGGTCGTGCCTTCAACTATAACTCTATGATCTGCAGGTTCAACTCCAACTGAACCATCACCATTTCTGTATGAGTGTCACGTACCACCATGGCTAGCTTGCAGACACGCACCTCTACTGGTTCTTCCTTAGGAATGGCCAACTCTGAGATCATTCAGCATGCCTCCTCCATGACCTCATTATACACTTGTTCTAGTTGGTTGCCTTGGTCATAGTGGTGATGGGATTGCCTCGCTGTATTGTCATCTATTCATTCTTAATCCACTTTTCGTTAATCACCTATAGGGCACGGTGCTCACAGGCCATCAATTCTGCAATCACTCCATCCTGCAATAGGTGGAGTGCTTCACCCGAGAGAACTACCAGATTCAACCCTGCTCCCCTTAGGGCTCTAACAGTGGGCCAGTCAGCTTCATTCTCCATGGTTAGTGCTCCATCAAGCAGGACTATTGTGCTGAAGGCCTTCACGCATAACATCTCGGCAACTTCTGAAGTACCGATAGTAAGGCCCATAGACATGGAGCCAGCCTATGATGCGTGGATCTGCAACTCTTGTAGATGTGTCTGGATAGCCCCTAATACTAGTTTTTGTTGCTGCTCAAATTTTTATAGGGCCTCCGTAATGACATCATGTACCATGTCACTGATGCCGCGCAAATCACCCTCAGTGAGGGTGATAGGGTCCAGTGATGTCTTAATAGCCTTTGATTTCTTCTTGCACCCTCCTTTCTCCTGCTCCCTTGGACACTTGATGCATATGGATGTTGCCTATGGGTCTGGACCGTGCCACTCTATCTTCTCATCTGTCTCCTCCTTTGTCTCAGGCGAAGGTGAACTTGTGCCTTTGTCATAGCCCTGCTCTGTTCCTCCTGTTTGCTTTTCTACCTGCTGAGCGACATCATCCTCCACTTGGACCTTGTTAGCGGCCTCCTTCTTTCTCTTTTCGGCTAGATGCATCATCTTTAGCTTGGCCTCCTCCTTTCTCTGCATGGAAGACTTGCTCCCTCCCACTACTAAGTCTTCTATGGTGCACCACTGTTCTAGCCATCAATCAAGTACTGCATTAATGGCATCATCCATTACTAGGTAAGGCAAGTCATATTAGTTATATGTAGGGTCCTTCCACGCCCTAACAGCCACATGGTGAAAATATACTTTAAACTCTACGTAGCTTTGCATGTTAGAAAAAACCGTAGGTGATAACTGTAGTTTGCAATTGTTGGCCATGTAGATGTTTATCTCCATCAAGAACTAGAAGATCTTGTTATCCTTGATTCATTTTGCATCCTTGGTCGCCCACAGTGAAGCATACTTCGTTGCTTCTGGTAGGTCTAATGTAGCCGAAGGGAATTAGCTATCCATTGGTAGCTACCATGCTATCAGCACAATCCACAGCAAGAGCCACACATAGTGGAACATCTTGCTAAGCTCCCATGCTTCATAACAATTCACAAAGGAACTCACCATGGAGATACTCTACCCAATTGAATTAAACTCCTTTGGCACACTGGACTACTAGTGCGATGACAGGCACGCATCTCATCAGTGTGACACTTTCTCATTGCCTTCCCTGCTAAGATCTACATAGCCACCATTATAATAGGGTCACAGATGTTGCATATGGCATATACGTGTGACTTCTTTACCAGCTTAAACTCGTCCTTCATGGTGTCCGTGAGGGTCTACTCGCCACTCTTTCCACCAAATATCATGGCGTAATTTTCTTCGATGTAAGACAATCACGTGATCCTGTGGATCAACCTATCAGTGACGGGTATTGGATCCTCCAGCCGTAGACCCCCATCATGCAACAAGCATAACAATTGCTTGATGACCAATACTGTAATCGAGGTGTTATTGTAGTGTGACACCCATAGTAGGTTGAGCAGGCCTGCCTTGTCTACTCCTCTAAGCTACTCCCATGGCTCCAATGTAGTCTGTTAGGGCCTAAATCTACCTCAGGCTAAGAAAGGTAGGATCCAGGATAACATCAAACCACACTTAATCTAGTAGCTACCCCTACCAGGTCGGGAGAGGGCTCTCTCCTTGTCAATCTCAACAAAATATAGTGAATAGGGCTTGAGATTACTGATGTGAATACCTATCATAGGCTAGGTATGTGTGCAAAATAGTTTGATTTAATTTAACGATGTTCTGTTGGCTCAAATGGAAAGGCAGATTTGGGTCTGGGGAATGAGGCTTAGTTTTGCAGAGATCTCTATGGAGAAAGATAGGAAAATGATTTGGTACTTAAAATTGAATGAAATGGAAAGATTTTAGACATGTGAGTATTTGAAGAGGGCAAGAAAACCTCAAGGATCCTCTTGAAACAGCTGAAAACATAAATAACTAAGCAAACCCTACATAGAGCACTGCAATTTCAATGGATTCTAGCTTTATCCATGTTTGTTTTAGTTAAGATGAAGCAAGGGAGATAATGGCATACATAAAACACATGTAAACTTACAATTACATAAGGAAACACAATCCAAAGAAATATGCCACATTAATCCCATAAATTTCTGCAAACCCTGGTCTATTCCTTAGCCAAAACTGTTGAAATGCGTATACAATAAAGCTCCAATGTTTCTTAAAAGTCCAACCTTTGCTAATGAGTGAAAAATCACAACATATAGGCAAACAACAACTCATCCTAGCCTCTAGGGATTGAGCTCATAATTTTAGGAGCTGTTCCAATAAGTTCTAAATTGAGAACTAAAAGGTAGGCAGTGGAATAGCTTGCCTCTAAAAACTAGAGCACTGATTCATTCAATTGCAAACTACCTTTTCATGGATCAATCTAGATCTATGAGTGAAAATTAGCATAATTACATGAAAATCCATAAATTCGTATTAAATTACATCATGATATTGACATTTAGAAGGAGAAAAGTCAAACTTTCAAGAAATTAGGCGAAAAACGGAGTATTTTTGGTCAAACTAAGCAAAATTGGTCCAATGCATTGCACTAATTTCCCTATGCGTAGTGCCTTTTTGCAGTTGCTTTTGGAGGCCTTTCTGGTGTCCAAATTTACTCCAAGTGTGATTTTTGGAAAGTTCTACCTATCTACTTTCCAGAAGAAGTGGAATTTTAGAATTTGACCTCAATTTTCCCCTCTAAAACTAATTTCTCCCAACACTACTTGATGTGTATCCAAAAAGCAACAGAAAGGTCATTTTCGAGGTGTTTTTAACCTTTTTGAGAGCTCAAAACCTATGAAATTTCTTGGCCATTTGTGGTCATGCATAGTTTTTCATGAAAAATCAATAAATGTTTATTTTTACTCAAAATGAGACCTCCATCAAAAGTGAGCGCCAGGTGGCGCAGCGCATTGGGCAGAAAAACTTGTTTTTTGGCCCAAAAATTCCAAAATTGCAAAAAGTGTCCCAAATTTTTTGAAATTTTGGCTGAGTGTCCTCCATTAAGTGCTACTTTGGGCCAAGGAAGCCTCAGCTAAGATCTGAAGTCTATCTTTCTCTTTTCGCTTCCTCGATGCCTTTTTCAACTTGGCCTTCAAGTTCCTGATTCTTGCCTTCAAACTTTTGTTTCTTGCCAAGTAATGGTAGGCCATATGCCTCAACATAGTTTTCTCCCTGTTGGCCTTCTCTAGCAACCTTCTTGAGTGGATATTTTTCATTCAAGCCAAGACTCATGATAAACATTTATTTCTTGTTCAAGTGGGGTGAGCTTCACTTTCCTCCTTTTGGCAGCTTGCCATTTTCTCGTATGTTTTACAACTTGATAATGGCTTGCTGATACTCTAGCTGCTTGTTTCTTTACTCCAGTTATTTGATTATCCACTTAGCTCTTTCTAGGTTGAGGGAAAAGTCATTAATTTTTGCCTGTTGCTCCTGAATGAGAATGAAATCTATCTCCTACTCTCCTGAAGGCCCCTCATCATGTAATGGCCGCTTGCCCTTGTCCTGAACCTGCTCTGCTGATGGAGGAAGTGAGACCCCTTCCACATCGAGTGGAGATAATACTCGCTTTGCTGCTGCAAACAACCTTCTAGTGCCCTTTTGATAGGTGACAAACACTGGCACACTGGTGGTTTGTGCCTCATGAATCTCCTGCTGATGTGAAGGTCCACCTGTCTCGTGAAAAGTTGTTGGAGGCACATGAGGACTTGTGAAGACCTCATGTGAATTGAAATCCTCCCATGAGATGTTCTATTAACCAAGCTGATGTAAGACCACAATTTTGATTAGTCAAAAATGGCATATACTGCTATACTACTGTTGAGGAGTCTTCCTGTGCACTAAGGTGGTCATCTTCTCAATATTCTGGCAAATGAAGTAGGGGAGATTCATCATTCTCACCCTAGTAAAGTGCATCAATAATCTGATATGATAGGCATACAGGCGAGAAAACTGGCCCTCATAGTTGAAATACTTAATTATGAGTTTCGTCAAGGGAGCATATGAGTCTTTCAGATACAAGAAGGGAAAAACTCTGCTCAGATGTCTTTGATAACTATCCTTGATGTAAGGCTCATAGTGTTCTCTGTCAATCTATTGCCTTTTATTCCACTGCTCACCAACATTTGGAATGCCAGTTCCTAGAGAAATAGACTCCGGTGTCAAGGTGAATGTCACACCTGCTAGAGTGACTTGGACATTATGAATATGGAGCACAAACAACCTAGCCAACTCATGATGGTACTAAACTCTCTCTACCATCTCACAGAGCTAATAACAAGATTGGTGTTGAAAGCATGTGACAGCAAGAGGGTAGGCCTATAGCTTGGCAAGTGAAGTAGGCTCCTCTCGTATATGTTTACCACCCTTGTGAGGTCTCCTTGGTACATGAATTTCTCTAGGAGAGTCACTGTGTGTCTCCTCATCTTGGTCACAGGAAGGATCAGATTCCATGTTTTCCAAATGATTGAGTTTCTCTTAGATGAGTATGAAGAGATTTAAGGTGTCTTTAGTTTTCTGCTACCAAGGATGGGAATGTATGAGGGACTATGGAGAGAAAGTGTATAAGGTTGTTGAAAGTGTTTTGGGAATATATGCTGACATGATTTTGGAGAGTAGAAGAGTTTTAGGGACAGTAGTTAGACTTTGGGATAGCAATTAGGGTTTAGGAATTTGTAGCTAGGGTTTGGGATAGTGAGAATTAGGGATATGGGGTTAGTGAATTTAGGTATATGGGGATGAGGGAATGAGTTGATGAAACTAGAAAATAAATTAGGGAATCAAAGGGAGAGGGAGTGATGGAGTGGAATTTGCAGCAAAAACACAAACTGTAAACCCTAAGCAATTGTTTCTTGAGCAAAAATTGTGAGGTAGGGTTTCAAGATTTTCTCACTAAATCGCCATAAACATCTAGAGGAACTCATTCATTGGTAGTGGAAGAATGTTTGACTTACTTGGACAGGCGACAATCGAGCAAATTTTGCATTTGGATGAGTTTCGTGGGTGAAATCGGGCTTGAAGCCCTATGTGCTGCACCACAAACCCAACGTATTGTGCCACTAAAATGTGCCATGCTAGCGTATTTTTTGCACTATGGAGGGTAGTCCAATGCACCGCACTATCTCTATGCATCGCGCCCATGACCCAATGCACCATGCCCCTAAAACTTACACAATTTGCTACGATTTTCCCTTTTTTCTCCAACATGACATTTCTTTTATTTACTCTTTCTCTTTTGGATGCAAATGAGTTTTTTAAAAACAAGAAATGGTTTATATACAAAACATTTTAATTTTTCACTCATAAAACCCACTTTTCTAATGTTTGCATTTGACATTTGCTTTTCAAACTCTGTTTTTAGGCAGTTTGCTTTATTATTGCCTTTGGTGAACTGAATGATTTGTCTTTCTATTTTCCAGGCAGCTGATGGAGATGCTAAAGCTTGGCAAGGTGACCAGAGTTGGCACTGAAACTTTTACATATGAAAATCTAAAATTACATCAAATTTATACATGAAAACATAGAATACTCTGTTTTTCCTCGAAACAAAGTTTTGAGGAAAAATCAGTCTCTTAGCATGTTATTTTGGAATTTATTGGTAGTGGAACTTTATTTGACCTCCTTATGTGCCTGCTGACCGTTACTGGACATTTTCAAGACTATTTTGATGAAACCCTAGACCTAATAAGACTGAAAACCCTAAAAATGACTTTTGCAGATTTAAAGACAAAAAATTACTACAGATGATCTAGATGAATGTAAATGGGCCAGAAGCTAAAGGACATGAGGGAAAATGTACAACAAGCCACTACCGTCATATTATCCATGATCCTAATGGAATGCAGCTGACCAAGCGAGACACCTAACATGCAATGCAACAAGAGAATTTAATCATTGACGGAGGGATGAAAATACAAACACTAACACGGTCATTCTGGTAGTTGTGTTGATAATGCGACACATGAGCTACTCGGTTGCCAAATGTGGGAACTTCTTATGGTCAGTCAAGTCCCAATCTTTGAGTTTTAATAGAGTAACCAACCCTAAGCACGGTCCTTCAAAAACAATTTCATTTGGCAGCAGAGGGGTTTGCAAGGGGACCTTGCTCTCATTCATAACTTTCGGCACCTTGGTCTTGTCCTTGCGTGGAGGGACATACTCAAGCAACCGAGTGATAAGATCAACATCCTCAGCTTCAAATTCCTCCACGTCTATTCCTGTATCCTCATCATCCATCGAGATGTCTTTGATTTATTCCTCCATCGGCTCTAGATTGGTGGCTTTTCCATTCTTCTGTGTGGTAGGCTTCGATGGGTTTCTTCTCAGCGATGCACACTCCGATTGTAGGCTTATTTCCCTTCTTGTCCTTTTCACTCTCCTTGGTTGGGGTTGGCTTTGGTCTCGGTGTTGTTGGTGATTTAGGGACTTCTACTAATACTTCGGCAACCTATGGAGTAACTACTTCAGCCTTTGTATCAATTTCCAAGACCGACTCCTCTACTTCAGTATCTACAGATTCTGTGAGTGCCAACATGATGTTCTGCAAGAACTCTTGTGTCTCCTTTGGCAATGTCTCAAATACTAAACTAGCTATCAGAAGTTTGAAGTTCTCGTGGTTCATGTGTGCCTGAGAAATCAACAACTCAATTCTCGAAATGCCAAGTGCTTTCATTAGATAGCCACCTCTAATTTATAGTGCATTTTGAATTCAAATCTTACCATTCCCCCCAAATTTGGTTCATTAATACTGGATTGGCATCATATTTTCAAGGATCTGATCCTTAAATTCCATCTTAAATATCAGCTACCCACTCGATTTGGCCACATTTATACCATCAAATCATGAACAATCACTTTAACAATCACTTTCTGGCCAACCTATACGATTTTTCCCTGGGTAGCGTAGCTCCCTTCGCACTACTGTGAACCGTGTGACACTTCCTTACTTCGCAAAATTCTACAATCGCACAGCTCCCCAACCTGGGTAGTGTATTTTATAGTCCCGTTCCTCCTTTTAGTTGCCTGGAGCACTGAGACTGTGCTACCTTCATATAGTCACATGGATAGACCACCAGTGTATGGCTTTAAGTGACTACCATTCACCTTTCCTTAGGAATGATCTCCTTTCAATTTGACCAACTGAACCTCTCCTCTGTTGGTAGTCTCCTTAATGTCATAGGGCCCTAACCAGTGCATTCTGAATTTCCCTAGAAATTTATCGAATTTGTCATCATATAACAAAACCAAGTCATTTACCTTAAAGGTGCACAACTTAATGTGTTGATCATGCCATGATTGTTTGCGCTTCTTTTGGACCTGTTGGTGAAATCCAGCTAGAAATATTTCTTCCTCAAGCTCAACCATTTGTGTGAGCCTCTCTTCTAGGTCTCCGTGTTCCATCATACCCGTGAGTGATGCTATGCATAGACTAGGCACAATGTATTCCATGGGAATCATTGCTTCAACACCATATAGAAGCCTAAAGGGTTTTTTTCCAATCAACTTCTTGCATGTTGTTTGATAGGCCCATAGTACTGCAGGTATGTGTATGTCCCAATCACTTCGTTGAGCATTGGAAACCTTGGTCAATGCATTCTCTAGCACTTTATTGAATGATTCCACCACTCCATTATCCTGCAGATGGTAAAGCATGCTCTTATGATGATATACCTGAAATTCCTTCATCAGCATGTTGATCATCTCATTCAGGAAGTGCGTACTGCAATCACTCATCAAAAGCTTTGGACACCCAAATCACATTAGTACATACTCAAAGTGGAACTTCGCAGCAGTCGTACCTATGAAATTCTTGATAGGTTGTGCCTCTACCCATCGATTCAAATACTCTATCACAGTGATAATGTACCTTGCTCATGTCTTTTGTTGGGGCTGGATGGGTCCCACAAAATCTATCGCCCATTTCTCAAAGGGATGTAATGTCATCTATGGATTTAGAGGCAACTCATCCCTCTACGATGGCCTGTGAGTCCTTTGACATACATCACATGCTTTGCTGTAAGCTTTTGAATCTCAATGAAGGGTGGGCCACCACAACCCCGCTAATAGAATTTTTTACGTGCTTTCTCTCCCTGCATAATGTCCTCCCGCAATGCTCCCATGAGCATTTGTGAGGATACTGCTCCTTTCAAACTCCAGTACATATTGCCACAATATCTCATCAGACTCCATTTTGTACAAATGCCTGACAATGACAGAAACATATGCACCACGAACCACTAACTCCTTCTTTTGTTGGATGTTGTATCCTTCGAGGGAAGTTCATGTTGTTAGGAAGTGTATGATATCTTTAAAATGACCATCCATGATGCGTACTATAAATAGTTGTCTGTCAGGCAACCCCTCCTCTAAGTTGGCTCTTCCTCTATTTTGATGCACAACAGATGGTTTGGTCCCGTGTTCAATCATCTAGGTTTCACAATAACTTCAAAATCATACTCCCATAATAATAACATCCACCTACAAGTTCTCCCCCCCCCCAACACAAGATTATTGCTCAGGTATTTCAATGTGGAAAGCTCTGTATATATCTTAAAATGGCCACCCATCAAATAGTGTCTAAACTTCTGGAGTGCATATACCATGGGTAACCCTTCACGCTCAATGGTGGAATAGTTCTTCTCCACCTTGGATAACCTTCTACTTGGGAATGCTATAGGATGGTCCAAGTCTCCTCCACTAGCCTATGTTAGTATTGCTCCTAGCGCTATACATGATGTATCGATATGTACATGAAACTTCTTCTTCCAATCCACAAAGTCTAAAATCTGGACGGTGACCATCTTTTCCTTCAATACATTCAAGATTTTCTTACAGTCCTTGTTCCAGAAGAATGTGACATCCTTTTTCAACAACTTCTCCATAGGCGCAGTGATCTAGGCATACCCCTTGATAAAATTTCTGTAATATCGAGTATGCCCTAGGGTAGCGCATAACTGTTTCACACTCCTTAGTGCTTCTAAGTTAAGTATCACCACAATCTTTATGGGGTATACCATTAGTCCTTTTCTACAAACCACATGACCCAGGAGGATCGCAAAAGGAACACAAAATAGACATTTCTTTAAATTGAGCACAATCTAGTACCTTCAACAAGTACCTGCCATCAGGCGTAAACTGGCGAGATGGTGTTTCACCAACCCAAACACAATCCATTCATCAAAGTACACTTCTAGGAACTTATGAATAAATTCCTTGAATGTTGCAATGACTATGCATGAAAAAATCACAGGCGCATTCTTCAATCCAAAAGGCATTACAGTGTACTGAAAATACCGCCACTCAGATGCAAAAGTTTTCTTGCTCCTATCCTTTAGTGAGATTTTGATCTAATGGTACCCAGAGAACCCATCATGGAAGGAATAAGCTTCCTACCCACCTACACTTTCCAACACTTCATTAGTGAACAGAGTCAGGAAAGAGTCATGTACACAAGCGTCATTCAATTTCCTTAGATCTACGCATATCCTTATTTCATCCTTCTGCTTTTTCTCCTGTACCACCATTTTGCTTATCCAATTAGATTATTCCATAGGCTCAATGATGCCTGCCATGAGCATCTTGTTTAGCTCTAAGCGGACTTTATCCTTATACTTTGGATTGAGATGGTAAGGTCTCTTCTTAACCAGATTCACGTCGGGCTTCAACATGATCCTCATAACACCTAGGTCCCCAATTATCCCTTTTAGATTTGTAAACTTGGTAGGGAACAAATCCTGGTATTTGCGGAGAAATTCAGCAACCTTATCCACCATCGCTTCATCCCAGTAGTCTCCAATCTTCACGAATTTAGGCTTGGACTCCATACCAATATTTACCTGTTTCGTTTTCAGTGGTGCAATTATATCAGGATTCTCAATCTACGGTCCTTCAACCTCGTGGTGACCTTTTGTTTCAGGGATGTTAATATTTTGTGGATCCTCATCTTCTTCTTCAACGATCATGCTATAGCATTCCAGCACATGACTCAGCTGGCTGGTCCAATCAGGTTGCATTAGGTCCAAAGGATCCAGCGGTATCCTAAAGATCATTGCTTTCACTTCTTGTAGCGCTTTGTCAATACAGTCAAACCCACCTTCGATGTTGAATGACATTATCAATCCTTCGCGTGGAATATCCCATTCACCTGTAACATGGTGAAGCTCTATTTCTGAGTACCAGTTTATCAGGATGACATCCAGGGTGTGATAAAACAAGTGCAACCATTCAGGTTGGGGCTTCTCTCCCTAAGCCTAAGCCCATTTGGTCAAGTGTGTGTATGGATCATCCTGCCGATCATATTTTCTCTCGTTCGTACCTTCAACTTCAAAAATAATGTCCTCATCATGCTCCTCCATTCAAGCTAATCATCAAAGCTATTCTTGTGCATACCCCACCACCTTGTGGGCATAGCATGCAGTGCCCAGTCCAAATCCTGGAAGCACTACTTCTGTGGTACCTCCTTCTTGAATGCATCAAAAAAGATATATTCATTATTCAAGCCATCATAAGTGGGAATATTTCTTGCCTTTGATGACACACAGCGTAGTCACTGGGTCATCATGTTACAACTCAGTGTGGTTACTTCATGTAACCAATTCTTCTAGCGCTCTAATTCCACATGAGAGTCTGAGGTGCAGGAACTCTTGCGATCCCATGTAATTCATCCATCTGCTATTGGATTCACCAAATCGTGGTCTCACATTGTTATCTTATAGATACAGTCCAAATTGTCGTCACCCTCATAATCATGGACTGCTTCATTATAGCACGATCCTTTAGAAGGATCTATGAGCACTATGACACAGAGCGATTTCCTATCAAATGTCATCTTTCGCTTCTTTAGGTTGATTACCCCATTCATATCAGTAGCCCAATCAATGCCAAGGAGTGCAAGGTCGGGGTTGGTTTATAATTGGTTGAAACAACTCCTAGAATGGGTTGGGCTAGCCTATATCATGTATTCTCTAAGTCATTTTCAGGGTTGGACACTTGGGATTGATTTGGCATACTATTGGACATATTTTCTCTGCATTTTTGGCTAAGGAAAGACCAGGGTTTTGCAGCACTATCTGGGATCCATGTGGCTTTAAGTTTTGATGGTGTGCTTCTCTCAGTAATTTTAAGTTGTTATGTGTATAATTTTCCTTACTATCATCTTCTGCAATTGAACAAATGAAGTGATTAAGGTAGAATCCATTGATTGTTATGCTCTGCCATTAAATTTGTTAGATTTTCCATGCTTTCATCTATTTAAGGAGAATCCTTGAAACTTTCTTTCTCTCCTTATCTCCTCACCAGTCTGATCTAGCCATTCATTCCCTTTAAAAGCATCAAGATGATCACCTTCCTTGCCCCAATCAAGCCTCTGCAAAAACTGTGCCTCATCCACAAGCCCAGATTTTCCTTTCCTTATTCCAAACAAAAACTCCTAAAAACTCAAATCAAACCCTTGTACTTCATATCTAGCCTAACATTACTTTTTTATTTCATTCATCTCGAGCCCCATCGATTATCTTTGCTGAGATCGACCCAAAGAGAGCCCTCTCCTGTCCTCGTAGGGCTAGCTACGAGGCTGAGCGTGGTATGATGTTATCTTGAATCCTGCCTTCCTTCAGCCTAAGGCAGATTTGAGCACTAATAGCAGGAAACCTTGTCTTATTAAATAAATATCACTTCGTGGAGAAACTTGCGCTACTCCCTCTTTTTCACTCAATGGAGGTGAAATCAATGGACTATATTTAGGACCCTTCTTTCCTTCATTCCTGTAAGTCTTTCTGCTTTACATGGCTTTGAACATCAAGGTAGCTCCATAAACCATTTTTCGCACAATAACATTTTAATCCATGTATTCAAATACTCCAAGTACTTACCTCGTGGGCCTTTGGAAAAGCACCACTCCGCCTCGCTATAGCTGACTAAGGTATCGACCACGAATTCAGTTACAAATCCTCCTATGATGTGATTGAGACAATGATCAATAGCACCGGCGATCTTATCCTTAGAGGCTTCCAATCTTTATACTAACTCAAGGGTGCAGACAATAGGACCCTCAAGTCTCCACCTTCCTTGGCTATCCACTAGCTTCACGATCCAGTTGTATAGCTCAACCAGAAGGGAACAAAAAAAGATCTCATGGATATTTGTCTATAGATACCTATCCAGCCATTATTCCTTTGTTAGTCGTAGATTTATGTTCTCCTAAGGGACCAATTCATGGGTCTTCCTATCCAACCAGTCTCCAATCTCTTCCTTAGTTAGATTCCAGTGACACGACATCGCACATCTCTTATGCAGAATCTAGTCTCGGAAACGAAACCATTTTTTGGCTTGGTGGGGCCTAACCCAAATTCCGTGTTAATTAGCCAAACAAATCCCTACACTATTGGCCCTTTCGGCATTAGCCCATGGAGCGCAGACCAAAGTCTCACACGAAGCAATATGGGAGGATGATGGAGCCATGTTCGGGCACCCTGAGATGGTCGTGATGTCAATTTATTCCTCCTATTTTTACTTTCACACAGGTCATTAAGTTCTAGGGCTCTGTCTGCATATCCCTTTATTCTGCCCTTCAATACCTCCGCGAAGAGTATGATTAGCCTTTGCGCAACCTTAACCTGCAGTTTAGGTACTTTCACACCGCTAAAGCAGCATATAGAATAGGTTTCCATGTTATCCTTAAGTGTTTTACTTTTCTTATTAAACAACCACAGTTAGTGCCACTTCAACATATATCCTTAATTGTGTTCAATTATCCAACATAATTACATACATTTTCACATCACATAAACATTATAAATGAAATTGATACACAATATGACAAGCTGCATTAATATGAAATAAGACATAGAATTTGTAGAATGCTTCTCTTTATTGATATCTTCAATTTCTTACAAATCCTATCCACCCTAAGCACACAAGTACAAGGGTCCAGGCACTCAGTTGTAGACTTCCACCCTAGGCCTCTACGCACTCAGTTTCAGAGCCTCTACCTACACTAAGACCCTGAACTTAGACTTGTCTCCTTATCACTCGAGACTTCTTTTTCAGCTAATGACTCTTCATAACTACTTAGAGCTTACTTACTTAACTCTTTTTATACAATCTCATGGTCCATGGACCATGGGTAGTTCTTTACAACCAACTTTATTTTACAAAAATAAAGGCAAACAACCCTTTATGACTCATGACACCTTCGAGTTCCGTGGCCACAAAATTAATGGGCCTCTAAATTAGACATAAATTAAGGCACATGCCTCTGAGTTAAAACATAAATTACTACCTATGACCATCCTTCAGCACATTAAACCTCTCTTTTTGCATTAGATAATCTATTTTTAACATTAATATATTCATTAGGAAGGTTTATGAATAACTGAATATTTGTGCTTAATATTATTTATTTTTTGTGGAATATTATGAGAATATTGGGCAGATTATGAAGAATTGGAGGAGGAGATAATTTAGGGACTTTTTCCTTACTACCAAAATATCAATAATAAATAATAAATCAACAAGATATTATGGAATTATGGGACAAGTTGTGGCACTCCAATAATTGAGAAAATCTAGGAATGTGTTCCACTAATCAAGGGAGCAGATCCACCAACCAAGGGATTAGATCCACTAATCAAGGAATTTTGGTGGGGAAAGGTTCCTCCATCCATGGGGAATGATTCTTAATCATTTTTTATAAGTAACAAGTCGAATTTGCCTCTATGGAATGATTGAGAAAATATAGGAATGTGTTCCCTGCCATTTAATGCAAATTCCTAGTATTGGGGACTAGATCCACTAACGAAGGGATTTTGGTGGGGAAAGCTTCCTCCATTCATGGGGAATGATTCATAATCATTTTTTATAAGTACCAAGTTGAATTTTCCACTAGGGGGAGATTTTCATTAGTGTTATTGTGGATAGATCTTGTATTCTTGCAGCTCCATTGTATTTTCTTGTAGGGATGTAATTCTATTGATGAAAATAATGAATATTGGTGTCATTTTCAACTTCTTAATATTGTTTTCATCCATAGGACTTTAAGTTTCCTTTGGATTGGCCATCCCAGGAACCTCAGAGCCCTTTTGTATCATCTTATTTCCTTCTTTTCATTGCTTATTCACATCCACCTCTAGTTTTTATTTCTTTCTATTTTTGCATTTAGTGTTAATGATTTTTCTTTTTTGTAGGATTGAGTAAAAGGTTGATGTAAGTTCTTTTGTAGGATCACAAGAATTATTTATTCCTTGGAAAGGCTTTGGAATTTCATAGTAATCATTGAGCTCCTTGGATTAGTCTTCTTATTCCCAAATCTAGATTGTCGGACCTCCTTTTTAGCAAAGAACAGTAATTTTATACTATTTTTTATAGCATGCTAACAAGCTTCAATAAAATTGATTCCACTTGAATTAGATCAAAAAATATTCTTGTTAATAATAAAAATTACACCATTGCATTTTCACTTGATTTGGTTAGGAATTTTTTAGATTTACTAACTCACTAGTTCTCAAATTTCTAGATTTTCGACTAGTAATTTTTATTTTTTATCTTTTTTGGATGGGTTAACATAGGTATTTTTGAGTGATTCCAATTGGAATAGGAACCTAAAAAATCCTAGTTAATAATAAAATTTGTCACATAAAATTTGGATTTGATTTTTTTGTTAATTAAACCCACAACAATTTCATCGTTTCACAAGGAAACTTCTCCAAGCTTTTTGAGTGAATCCATCCATCTCTCGACTTTGGTTTTTAGTTCTGAGTGATCCTAGGAATTTTCCCACTCTATTCCACCCATCATAGACCTCCCTTAGCCCTCCCATCAACTCCAACACCTTACATATTTCTCTCGGTTGTATCCTATAGGTTCATTGTAATTCCTATAAGATCATATGTAGGTTTCTAGTACATCCTGTAGGTTTTCCCGAAATGGCCTGTTTTGAGGTTGAATTGATGGAAAGCCTCTAGGAAGTCACAAAAAGCCTCCCAAGGGTCTCCCACACCATCCAACCTCCAACATATTTAATTCGCCCATCACATCACCAAAAGAAATTAATTTGAATACTTCATTTTGCATGAAAAGACAAAAAGACAAAAACAAATTTATTTCAGTCTCATTTGGTTTATGATTATTTAGCTTTACTGAAAAGAATTTTGACAGTTAATTAGGAAATGGTGTGATTTAGCATTGAATATTCATCTCTTTCCTTGTACCTTCCTTTTTCCAATAGGTTGAGGTTCCATTTCGAACATTTCATTTTCTGCAATTAGTTTAGGATTTGACTTCAGTACATGCACTCCATTACATCATGACAGGAAAGGAAGGACACATTGTATGCTGCACATATAGTGCTGCCGCCTCTTAAGTTTGTATGAACCCTAGGTTGATAATTCTCCTTTACCAAAGCACAACTCTAAGTAATCAAGAGCATAGTGTGAGGATACATCGTAGATGACATGCCAAAATGAAGAGACAAATATATATTTCTGTTTTGATATATGTGGCCCGGGCCAACAAGTAGGTTAGTGGCTCTCCCTTAGTAAGTAGTTTGCAATACCGAGGCTCATCACTTTTTGGCGTCATTGCTAGGGAGGTGTCAAAGTATGCACTGTTTTCTTCCCTAGTTGATTCATTTCTTTTTAATTTTTGCAAAAACAAAATAATATTTTCATTAGGAATATTTAATTTCAAAAGTAGAAAATTGCATTGCATTATAGTTTTCATTCAATCATAAAAACAAAAACACAATTATCCAACACCAACCCAACCTCCCCATTTGATCACATTGTGCAGTAAGAGCCATATCACCATTCACTTTCGTAGGTAGAAGAAGAAGATGGCAAGGAATGTAGAAGAAATGAAGGGAGATGATGGGAATGTGGAAGATCCTCTTGAATTTCCTATTCAAGATACACATATCAATGTGCACATGAAGAACATGCCTCCATCTTTTCTTCCAAAATTTCATCATCTAAGGTTAGAGGATCTAGAAAACTTTCTCTTTGAATTTTAAATTGTTTGTAGATCTTCTGGTTACTTATTAAAAACTCAAAGATTGAGATTATTTCCGGCAACATTAAAAGATAGAGCTCTTAAATGGTTCATGAGTTTAGGGACTAATTCAATAAGATCATCGAATGATATGCAAAAGATATTTATAGAAAAATATAAATATCGTGATCTTAAAGAGGAAATCTTTAGAATGAATCAAAGATAAGATGAGATTCTAGAGGATCTAATAAAGAGGTTCAGGTATAATGTTAAGAGGGAACTACATCATTTAGGATCCAACGCACTAAAAACCATCTTACCTAGAACAATTAGGGATGAGTGGATTGATCTCCTTAATCTCAAGAGTAGAGGTGATGTATATCAATTATTATTTGATGAAATTTGTGAAACATGCAAACACATATCAAGAGGAAAAGAAAGAGTAGGTAAATCAACATCAATATTGGTAAGTCAAGCTAAACTTGGATATTTGTTTGACGACTTTAAAACATAAATTCTTAGCAATCTAACAAAACAAGTAGAAATGTTAAGAATACAAAATGAGAAAAAACAAGATGTTTGTGTTGTCCATGCAAAATCACATGAGGTTAAATGTTGCTTCTTATTACCAAGCTTGAAGGAAGTTCACCAGGAGGACAATGGAGCAAGTAAATTTCCAATACAGCAATGTTATGTGGCTCCAAAAGGACTGTGACAGCCTATTCAGCCTAATATGATGCAAAAGCCTAATTCACAATTTAGAGCTTATGCACATCCACCTCAAATTAATTGGAACACACATTTTCCTTGGAAACATTGGCCATCTTAACCCCAAAACCAATCTTGGCAACAAGGTTGGCAAAGAACTTATGGAAGCCATCCACAATATCCTCAATATTTTCCTCAATATCCTCCATACCCAATTCCATATTTTCCCTACCATTCCCCACCACCACACCCACAGCCCCATCCACATCCATCTCAAATATACACTGCCACTCAACTACCTATACTGTCATTTCCAAAGCCACACATTGAAGCAGTTCAGATCACTTACAGTGCTGAGGTACACCACTTCCAAATTTCTCCTCCTGAGATCTATGGTATTCACCATAGCTTAGGAAGAGTATTGCAAAAAAGAGATCATCTTGATATCATTGAAGGATGATATCCAAAAGAAAAAGATTCAAATAAGAAGACCATAGAACCATGGGCTGTGATTGATTAGGAGAAAACATGAAAGTCATAGATCAAGAGAACTCCATCATGGTTACCATAAAATCCTCCATGTATTGAAGAAAACAATCAGCAAAAAGTGGAAGATTTAGAGATCATGGAAGAAGAAGACATGAAGAATGACCCAGATCAGCAAAAGGATGAAGGACATCACAACCATATTGAAATATGGTTCTAGACACTCACTAAGTTGTAACATCACTCTCTTCCTCAACTATGCTTGATATTTTCAAAGTCAAATCATTTGGTCTTTGAAATCGAGGTACATGTCAATACGTACATTTCAAGCCTCCACATCATTTTGTCTATCATCTTGATGTGCACATGGTTCTATTGGAAGTATTCTCATACTTTAAAGTGATTTTGTTTTTCAAGTAGGGTAGGGTAGGAGAAAAAAAAATAATTGAAAAATAAGAGAAAAAATAAAAATCTAAGGTGAAAACCTCCTTGAAGGTGCCTCAAATTGGCTCATTAATTGAAAACCTACATGAGGCAGTTAATGGTTTGAGAAAAAAAAGAAAAAAGAGAAAAAGAAAAGAAAAGAAAAAGAAAAAAATAGAAAAAAAGATCTTAGGTGAAAACCTCCTTTGAGGTGCCTAGGTAGACCTACTTGTTGAAAACCTCATTGAGGGAGCTAGTAGGCCTAGAAGAAAAAAAAAGAGACAAAAAATAAAAGAATCCTTGCTCCATGCATGCATGTACTCTCCAACATCTGCAAGCAACAAGAAAAAGTTGGTACCAAAAGGAAAATTGGTCAAGCCTAGTCAAAAGAAGTCAAATTTCGACTTTCTCCTACTTCACTCAAATACTCCAACAAGGCCAAGGCCATGCCAATCCATCACCCTCATCTATTCTCACCATCCACTCATCATTATCAAACTTCTACCACTCATTTTCCTTATTGTCCTTAAAAACTATAGGATGCTCTGTTTTACTACAGGATACAAAAATACATAGAGCATAAAATTGTTTTTTCCACAACTTGAAAACCATGCATCCATTTGCCAATCTATTTCATGGCGAGATACATATGGATGACGGTAACATTCTCAAGTAGTTTCAGTAAATTCTAGTACATAGTTTCCAAACAACTGGCATCCATCACCTTCATCTATTTTTGCATTTTCTCAATATCCATGCATCCATTTAAAATGATGTCTCATGGGGAGATGCATCTGGATCATGGTAACATGCCCAAGCAATTTTAGTAAATTCTAGTTCATGGTTTCCAAGAAATCAGCCTCCATCACCTTCAGCTATTTTTAGTTTTTTCGAGATCTATTCATCCATTGACCAAAATATTTCTATGGGGAGGTGCATAATGACGATGGAAACATGCCCAAAAAGTTTCATCTCAATCCAGTCTACCATTTGGGAGAAATGGACAAATAAGTCCTTGTCCTCTAAACCTACAGGATACAAAACAACACCTATACGATTGGAAGTTAGCAGTTTTAAAGGAGATCTAGAGGTCAAAGAAGCTCCTCCAGAGCTTAACAGCAATAGCATTAGGATCATCAACATCACCACCCAACACCTACACATCAACATCAACTCAGCAGTAGCATGGATGTCTCTCCAACAACCATCATGTAGGTACAGGTATGCAATATTCTTGATCTCTTCTCTTGAGCATATTATAGTTATAAATTTGATTCAATGTATGAGAGATGAGGTTTTAAGAGCTAAGGATGGGTCAGCAGTCTCAGTTTCCTCCAACTAGTTGAATGTTTCCTTCAACTAGTTGAATGCAACTCACTCCTTCACTCATGCAATGTTGAAAATCAAATTATGAAGGGTGATGATTTCAAGGAATGAGGACAAAAGTCAAAAGAAGAAATTTTTGCAAAGGCCAAGTTCACCACAACAATCCAAGCCATCCATCCACTTCATATTCACTATTTTCATCATTCATCCATCCCATTTCATTCTAGAAAAAAAATAAAACAATGAGAGCATCCTCTCCATTTTCGTGAAATTTCCGTTTGCAGGTTAGCAAGAAGGATGGTGAAAGAGAAAAGGAGGATCACAAAGAGACCCCTATCACTCACATTTTTATTTTACCAGTGATTACCATCCATTCCTCCATCATTTCTGTCATTTTTTCCACTCCTTTACTTCAGTTTACAAAGCAACTGTGTTTTCTACAGGATGATCGTGTAGGAATTACAATGACCTAGAAATCCTACAAGAGGCAGTCCTAAGGCAAATAAATGACTTTCCATGCCAATAGAATGCCAATAAATGACTTTCTAAACAAAAAATATTCGAGAACTCATCTTGAATAAGGGTAAGAAAGCAAGCTAATGGTCTCAAGAAACAACGATTTTTCTTTGAAAAAATATGTTTATGGGCTTGTCCTTGCAGAGCTTACACCCAAGATTCTTAATGCATAAGAGAAAGGCCACCAGGGCCATGGATGAGGCACAATGAGGTCACTAAGTTTCTCAGAGGATGAGCAACACTTTCGATAGGGGGGTATGATGAGCCTCTAAATTAGACATAAATTAATGCCCATGACTCTAAATTAAAACATAAATTAAGGCCTACGACCATCGTTTAGCACATTAAACCTCTCTTTTTGCATTATATAGTTTATTTTTAACTTTATTATATTCGTTAGGAAGGTTTATGAATAATTGAATATTTCTACCTAATATTATTTACTTTTTGTGGAATATTATGAGAATATTGGGGAAGATTATGAAGAGTTGTAGGAGGAGATAATTTAGGGACTTGTTTCGTACTACTGGTGGATCAATAACAAATAATAAGTCAAAAGGGTATTATGTAATTATGGCAAAAATGGTGGAACTCCAATGGTTGAGAAAATCTAGGAATGTGTTCCACTAATCAAGGGAGCAGATCCACCAATCAAGGGAGGAGATCCACTAATCAAGGGATTTGAGTGGGGAAAGCTTCCTCCATTCATGGGGAATGATTCTTAATCATGTTGTATAAGTACCAAGTCGAATTTTCCTCTAGGGAATGATTGAGAAAATCTAGGAATGTGTTCCCTTCCATTTAATGCAAATTCCTAGTATTGGGGACTAGATCCACTAATCAAGGGATTTTTGTGGGTAAAGCTTCCTCCATTCATGGGGAATGATTGTTAATCATTTTGTATAAGTACCAAGTCAAATTTTCCTCTAGGAGGATATTTTCATTAGTGTTATTGTGGAGAGAGCTTTTATTCTTGCAACTCCATTTTATTTTCTTGTAGGGATGTAATTCTATTGATGAAAATAATCAAGATTGGTGTCATGTTCAGTTTCTAAATCCTGTTCTCCTCAATAGGACTCTGATTTTCCTTAGGATTGGCCATCCTAGGAACCTCAGAGCCCTTTTATATCATCTTCATTCCTTCTTTTCATTGCTTATTCACATGCACCTCTAGTTTTTATTTATTTCTATTTCTGCATTTAGTGTTAATGATTTCTTGTTCTAGGATAGAGTAAACGGTTGATGTAATTTCATTTGCAGGATGACAAGAATTATTTTATTCTTTGAAAATATTTGGAAGTTCATAGTAATCATTTAGCTTCTTGGATTAGTCTTCTTATTTGCAAATCTATATTGTTGGACCTCCTTTTTAGCAAAGAGCAGTAAATTTATGCTATGTTTTTAGAGCATGCTAACAAGCTTAAATCAAATTGATTCCACTTGAATTAGATCAAAAAAACATTCTAGTTCATAAAAAAAATTACCCAATTGCATTTGCACTTGATTTGGTTAGGCATTTTTTATATTTACTAGCTCATTAATTCTCAAATTTCTAGATTTTCAACTAGTAAGGTTTTTCTTTTTTTTGCCTGCATGGGTTAACATAGGTCTTTTTGAGTTATTCCAATTGGAATAGGGACCTAAGACATCCTAATTAATAAAAAAAAAGTGTCCCATCCAATTTGGATTTGATTTTCTTGGTCATTAAACCCTCACCAATTTCATCATTTGACAAGGAAACTTCTCAAAGTTTTTTGAGCGAATCCATCCATCTCACAACTTTTGTTTTGAGTTCTGAGTGATTGTAGGAATTTTCCCACACCATTCCACCCATCGCACATGTTTCCTAGGCCTTACATCACCTCCAACACCTCACATTTTTGTCTCCGTTGTATCTTATAGGTTCACTGTAATTCCTATAGGATCATCCTGTAGGTTTCTAGTACATCTTGTAGGTTTTCCTGAAATGGCTTGTTTTGAGGCCGAATTGATAGAAAACTTCTAGCAAGTCATCAAAAGCATCCCAAGGGTCTCTGACACCATACAACCATATCGTAACCCTTCCAACCAACCTCCAACATCCTTAATTGACCCTCCACATTACCAAAATAAATTAGTTTGCATACTTGATTTTGCATGAAAAGACAAAAAGAAAAAAACAATTTTATTTTTGTCTCGTTTGATGCTTCTTACTTCCATGCTTAGATAGTAGCATTTAGTTCATGATAATTTAGCATTATTGCAAAGCATAATTTCTTGGAATTTAATTAGGAAATGGTGTGATTTAGCATTGAATTTTCGTCTCTTTCCTTGTAATTTCCTTCTTGCAATAGGTTAAGGTTCTATTTTGAACATTTCATTTTCTGCAATTAATTTAGCATTTGACTTTAGTAATGCACTCCATCACATCATGACAACAAAGGAAGGACACATTCTATGTCGTACATATTGTGCCGACACCTCTTAAGTTTGTATGAACCTCGAGTTGATAATAAAAGTCGGTAGCCTTGGGATTTGTAGCATTCTTGTTGCAATACTGAGGCTCATCAAAACTGTGGAGACTTTAGATCTTTATTGCAAAATTCAACCCAAAACATGGGATTTTAGGCCCAAAGCTGTCCTTGGGGCATCTTTTTCCTAGCAATTATGTATATTGTTTGAAATTTTTCAGGACTGGGGGAGTCAAAGTTGTAAGATGAAGGGAAAATCCTATGCACCTTTAGAGGTGAGAAATTCACCAAATCCATGTCCTGATTGTTTGGTAAGTATTTTTCTTTGAATTTGTTTGCATAGTAGATGGTAGGGTCTAATATTTACAAATTTCTTTTTCGGTGGTGTGAGCACCACTTCCCTTACTAATAAAATGGCAAGGAAAAAGAAGTCTACAAGATACAAGGCAACAAAGGAAGAAGAGTCCAGACAGGAGGGTTCTAGTCCTGAAAAGACTATAGAGCATATTCCTACTTCCATAGTAGAACCTTTTGTAGGAAAATCCTTTGTTTCTGCCCATTTCGAATCTCCCCTTACAAGGAAGAAAACATCTCCTCTCAGTGGTTGGCCTGAAAAGAAATTCCTCATTAATCCTATTCAAGAACCATAATTTCAAACCATTGATTTTGTAGAATCTATGATTTGAAAAGTTCCTACTTCTTTTTGTTCCAAAATGGATCGTGAAGAAGGGATAGGTAATATGGATGGAGGCTATGATGAAAAAGAAAAGGAACTGGTCACATTTGAATTCCTTATCAGGGAGGCCAGCAGTGAAACCTAGATGATGAATATTCCTCGCTCCACCTTGCCTAAGTTTCGTGTAGTCTCCAATGAAGATGTTGATGTCTTTTTGTTTGATTTTGACATGTTATCAAAGAGCTATTACTATTCTTCCAATGCTTAGAAGTTGAAGTTGTTTCCTGCAACACTGAAGGATAAAGCTCTTACGTGGTTTATGGGGTTGGCTTCAAACTACATTACAACTATGGATGAAATGAAAAATGTATTCTTGAAGGAATATCAAGATCATTGCAAGACTAGGGACCTTAGAGAGGAAATTTGTGGTATGACTTAGAAGGAGGGGGAGAACCTCTAAAGATTTTGAACTTAATGGGAGGAGGTGACATATCGAAGTTAAGTTATGATGAGGTGTGTGAGTTGTGTCGACAATAATCAAGAGGGAATTCAAAAGTTGGAGGAGCAACAAGAGATTCTTCTTCTAGGTTTGTCAAGTGTGTTGCTGGTGTTGGAGTAACCAGAGCTGAAATGGATAATCTATTTGAAAATTTTAAAACAAGAATTCTTAGCACTTTATCTTCACAATTAATTTTTTTACAGGCTAAGAAGAAATAGGAGAAACAGGAGGAGCTGAAGAAATCCTTGGCAGTGTTCTAGTCAAAATGCAGGAAGAAGCATGTCATAACCCCATTTACACAATAAAAAAAATTATTTAATATGATTTACCCACACGTATCCACACTGGCTAACCATTTTCAAAATGTAATCAAGTTCTTTTTGTGTGAACCAAACTAAGGTCATCCACCCATCTGGTTATTACAACATCAATTGTAATCACAAGTTAAAGGGTTCAATCATCGTTTAATGGTCTACTATGAAATCAATAATCTGTATTGTGGAGGACAGTCCCTTATCTTTTTTGAATTTAATGACCCATCCCTCCAGCTCAAACTCCAGGACTCACCTCGAGCTCGGCACACCTTGGTTTTTGTTGGCATTTAAACTACATGTCAGGATGTGTTAATGCGCACTGTAGAGCTATCAGTGATCCTCGAGATCCATCACTACATCTACGAAGGCAATTGCCAGACATTGATCCAATGACTCTAGGTAATTTGGTGTGTTTTACCATCTTCCAGGACTAGCTCCACGGTTCATTTTACCCTTTCCTACTTTGAGCTAAGCTCTTCTCTCTGCCCATGGAGGTTGGTTTGTTCTGTAAGCATGTCACTTGATGCTCCTAGATTGTCCCAAGTACTGCTCGAGGTGATTGTGCTCATGTTCAGAAATCTTTTTGCTAATACCCAGGTGAGGAAATTTTCATCTATAGATTTTCTTTTACTGTTAACTCGAAACATGTTACAGGCTTTACCATTCTAATTCCTTTATTTCTGGCTATCTTCTTCAAGTTTTGGGAAATGGTCTAGGCCACGCTTTTGAAAAGTCCTTGAAAGGGTTTCAACCGTACCCATACAGGGCTTGAGCATCTAATGGTTTTCTAGGTAAGCTTGAATGGCTCACTTATTGACTTTTTTCGAGTGACCAATTCTCTTTGCCTCAAGGTGTATTCTCAAAAATATTGGCATACTGGAAGCTCCACTGTCGTAGGGAACTACCTATGTCGAGTTGCGCAAAAGGCTCCTTGTTTGTCCCCATGATGGGTTTCATTCTTTTTGGTTAAATGTAATATTTTAGAGTTATGGTGCAAGCCAGGGTTAAGAATTATTGAGTCCACACCAATTACTAGGTTGTATTTATCAAGGCAAGAGCTGTTTTGGCTTGCATGAGGTTTCTGAGATTTTTTGTTGGTTTTCTTTAATATGTTGCTACACAGCTTCAGACCATAAGTATATATATATATATATATATATATATATATATATATATATATATATATATATATATCCAATGGTTCTCTCAGATGTCCTTGTGTTTAACTTTCTGTCTTAATAAGAATGTAAAGCACGATTTTCCTATTTAGAGCTTCAACAATTTCCTGTTGTTGATAGAAATGTTTATAATTTTTCTAGAAATGTTATGGCTTTGCTTGTGAATAGTTCTGCTAAATTTTTTTGTACGATGGATGCCTTTTACTTCATATTTATCTATTATTCTATTTCCTGGCTATTCCTTCTGGTAATGATTATGTTTTTTTAAAGAATGTGCGATGGTGCTCGGGGAAACAAGGTGGCCTCGCGCTCGAACCCTAAAACCCAAAACTCTTAAGATAGTTATTTTGTTGGTATCCTAATCTCGCAGAGTCATATATATTTGTGCTGGATATTTATATATTTAGTTTCACTTTTCGGGTTTTATGTCTCACAAGTGGGTCTTGGCCAGTATTCATCGTTCTAGCTATGGCCTTGGAAATTTTTCCCCGTCAAAGTCCTATGGAAGTTTATGTTTCTGTCTTACCATAGCTACTAGTTCATTAGTTTTGCTCTTACTGGAGAAATACTTCCTACTATTTAACCTTTCACTGTTCGGTAGTTACTCTTCTGATTCTGGTATGCATGTGTATAATTATCGTTTTTCCATTTTCTTGTCTTGGTTCTTACCTGATATTTAGGGAAAATATACATAGCTTAAATTGTTCAACATTTACCTTAATATAAAGAAAATATCACTACTACACTATAGGTTAAAATAAGACTGTATTTAAATACACAGAACCTGCAATTTAATCGAAATAATGTTTCATGCAGTATTACTTAAAAATCATATAGTTGTTTCCAGAACTTTCATTGGTCCTTTAGATTCATGCAACAACTTATAGTTTCTGGTTTACCGAATTACTATTTTGTCAGTTGCAACCGATCTGGTTAGTCATTCTCTGCCTACCATTAAACTTTCGGCATGAATTTTTCTTTACAGTCTATATTATCCTAGGGTAACTATTAAATAGAAAAGCATATTAAATTACTATGAAGTTCACAAAACCCTACTGCTACCATTTTTTTCAAATTAATATCAATGAGAGAGCCTTCTCCCTCTATGTCATTCATCATTGCCGAAGTGATTTCGACAGTACTACTTACCTATTCTTTGATTTTAACAATATCCAATGAACTTTAATCAGCTTTCCAATGTTCTCACTTGTCAACCACCTGTCCTTGAGGTTTGCCTTCAAGACCAAATCTCCCCCCAAGCCTATTGTAAGACTATTGTCTTTAGCTAAATTTAATGCACTTTGTGGTTATTCTATCTGGTCATCACCAGACTTAGCATTTTTCCCCCTTACTATCTGTCCCCATAGCATGGTTTTTCCTCCCCCCACTCCTTTTTCCTCTGGGGTATTTTAGTTAGCAGAGGTAGTTAGGGTATTCTTGGCAACTACCTTTGTTTACTTCTTACATGAGAAGTTATCCAAATCTGTTATCACTCAACCATTTCCTTGCTTCAGAAAATTAGTAGTTTATTATTCAACTAATAGAAAATAACAATAATGTCCAGTTTGTTCTTTTACAATGGTATTAAAATATTTACACTTTCCCTGGGGATATTACTTCTCCCCCCCCCTTTAAATCAAACATCGTCCTGATGTTTTTCAGCCTCAAATAGCTGTGGATATGCTTCTTTCAAGAGTTGTTCATCTTCCCAGGTGGCCTCCTCCAGCCCAAATTGCCGCCATTGCACTTTAACTTGGGTGATGACTTGCTTCGCACCATGACTTCTCTTCATTCAAGTATAGTCTGCGGCTTGACCACGAATTCTCCTTCCGGTTCGACCTGAAACAACGAAATTTAAAGTCAATTTTCCCTTCAACGTCATAATTAATTGGCCTACCGAGGATTTTATTTTACCTGTATATCTTGCCAACTGACTATGTGCTTAGGATCATAAACATATCTCTTTAGTACTGACACATGGAAAACACTGTGGACCCGAATATGGCTCGGTAGGGTGAGCTGGTAAGCTACTGACCCAACTCTTGCTAGAATCTGAAAGGGTCCACAAAATCGAGGTGCTAGCTTGGCACACCCATTCCATTGTAATGTACTCCTTTTTGCTCGAATTGTTACATACACATGATCTCCCACTTGATATTTCTTAAAAATTCTCTTCTTGTCAATGAAATTGTTTTACCTATCTTAGGCTACCTTCAAATTGAATCAAACCTTCTTAACCATCTCTTCCATTTATTTTAACATTTTGGGTACCAACATTATCTTATCCTATGGTCCCCTGCAACTCGGGGGTGTGTGGTATTTCCAGTCGTATAGAACCTCAAACGGGCTCATCTACAGGGAAATATTATATCCATTGTTATATGCAAATTTGACTAGGTGCAAATAGTCTTCCCATTTAGAGGGTTGCTACATTACGTAAAACCTCAACATGTCTTCTACTACTTGATTCACCCATTCGGTTTGTCCGATGGTTTGAGGATGGTGAGCTGTACTAAAATTTAATTGAGTCCCTAGTACTTCAAACAATGTTTTCCAAAAGGCTGAAGTAAATTTCACATCTCTGTCAAAAATTATATTTTTGGCAGCCCATGCAGTCTGAAAATGTTCTACATAAAAATGTGGGTAATCTGTACAATTTTATAAGTGGATTGAACTGGTATAAAATGAGTTGACTTGCTTAATTTTTCGACTACCACCATGGTGGAATCATTGTTCCTTTTTGTCTTGGGTAATCCCGTTATAAAATCCATGGAGATAGTTTTCCATTTCCACTTCAGAATGGGTAGTGGTTGCAATAATCCTGCAAGGTGTTGATGTTCTGCTATAATTTTTTGACATTCCTGACAATATATAAGATATTTTGCTACACCCTTCTTCATTCTAGGCCAATAGCACTCCTTCCAGAGTGTAGTAATTAGCTTTTGATACCTCGGGGGTCCAGAATTAGGTCTTTCATGAAATTCATCTAGAATCAAGTTTTTAATGTCCATTTGGTTGGGTACATATAGCCTATCTTTATATTTCAGCATGCCAACAGTATCCACAATGTACCCTTGCTGATTTTCTTTGTTGTTTGGAATCTAAACCTACTATCTTATTTCCTGATATTTCAAATCTTGTGCTGCTACCACTTTTAGCATGTCATCAAATGTAGTTTGCACCCCGCTGCAAGAAATTTTGTATTGACAATGTGCCTTCTGACTTAAAGCATCCATTACCTGGTTCTCCTTTCCCTTTAGATGTTTAATCTCAAATTCAAAACCGTTTAAGAAGTCTACCCACTGTGCCTATCTGGAATTTAAGGTAGGCTGACTGAAATAGTTAGTTAAGTTGTGATGATCTGTCATTAACAAAAATTTCCTCCCCATTAGGTAGTGGTGCCATGTTTTTATGGTGTGAATGATGGCTTCCAGCTCAAAATCATATGCAGAATATTTCTGCTCATGTTCCTTTAACATTTTGGACTTGTAGTCGATTACCTTACCCTCCTGCATCAATACTCCTCCTACTCCTTCCTTACTTGCATCTGTACACACCATGTAATCCTTAGCAGGATCTACTATGCTTAGTATAGGCATTGTGGTGAGCAGATGCTTGAGCTATTCAAAACTCTTTTGGCATTCTGTAGTCCATTTAGAAGCCTTCCCTTTCTTCTGCAAAGAGGTGATAGGTTAGGCCACTCTGGAAAATCCTTCCACAAATCATCTATAATAACCGGCCAGCCCCATAAAAGAACTGATATCCACTACATCCTTTGGAATGGGCCATTCCATTATGGTATTAATCTTTTTGGGATCCACCGCAATCTCATCCTTAGTAATGATATGTCCTAATTATTGAATTTGTTCCTTAAAGAAATCATACTTTTTGTACTTAGCATACAATTGATTATCTTGGAGGGTCTGCATCACCAGTCTAAGATGTTCCTTGTGCTCCTCCACATTTCGGGAATATATCAGTATATCGTCAATAAATATTAACAATAATTTATCTATAAACTAATGAAATATGCTATTCATCAAACACATAAAGGTTGCAGGAGAATTGGTTAACCCAAAAGGTAATACCACAAACTCATAGTGTACATAGCAAGTCCTAAAAGAAATTTTGGCAATATCTTCCTCTATGATTCTGATCTGGTGATATTCTATTCATAGATCAATTTTTTAAAACACAGTCGCCCCTTTTACCATGTCAAATAGTTCATCAATCCAAGGTAGAGGGTACTTGTTCTTGACTATCAACTTATTTAACTATCGATAGTCCATGCACATTTGAAGGGTGCCATCCGTCTTTCTGACGAATAGCACAAGGGCTCCCCAATGTGACGCACTAGGGCAGATGTAATTCTTGTCCAACAATTCATGTAGTTACATTTTGAGCTCTGTCAGTTCTGGCACACTCATATGATAAGGATCTTGAGACATTGGTGCTACTCTTGGCATCAAATCAATAGTGGAGTCTATATCTCTCTTAGGTGGCAGCCCAGGTATCTCTTCTAGAAATACATCAACATAATCCTAAACAATAGGAATACTATCCAAGGTGGCTATCTTGTCCTTTGAGTTAGCATATCAGACCTGAATAATGTAAACCTTACACCCTTTTCTAATACATTTTTCGAGCTGAGAAGCAATTATTAGCTGAACCTGCACGGGCCTTGGAGTACCTTGCATCTCCTTCATTTTTCCCAGCTCATCCTTGTAGCAAATTGTTTTTGTTTTATAGTTTATAATGGACCGATGGTTTTCTATCTAGTCCATGCCTATCAACACATCATAATATCCAAGGGGAAGTATGTTTAAGTTTTCCCTTAAAGTCTGACCTGCTATTTCCAGAGGGCAGTCGTTGACCTTGGCCAACACCCGTCTCTTTGCCCCAGTTGCCAATTGTACTAGCCAAGGTTTTTTAAATTTAACTGACTATAATTTAAAATGCTCCACAACCTTAGGACTAACATAACTTAGGGTAGCACCAATTAAAACAGATACGGTATGATTAAAAATCTTACCATCAAACTCCACCATAGTTGGCTGATAATCTGCCTGATGATCATCGAGAGCAGCATTAATTTTTGGAATGCTCCAAGCCACATCACCTACTGTTGAAGCCTCTTGGATTTGTGAAACCTGTTCATTGCCTTTACAATGAGGACAATTTTTAACAAAGTGTGGCCCCCCAGCATTGTACTAGGGGTCTTCTTGTTCCTTCATTATCAAATCTACCAGATTGCTCACTGAGTTTGCTTCAGATGGTGGCTTAATTATGAGCAGGATTTTGGGCTAGTTTCTATTGTTTTGTCCCTTGGAGAATCCCTTGCTAGCAGTGCTCCAATTTCCTTTATTTCCCATAGGAATTTTGTTACTTTTCTTATCAGCCCATTTTCTACTGGGTATTTCACCGTTCTGCTTTCTTTTCTGATAGCATATCCTAGCCTTTCATATAACCTCGTCCATTGTTTTTGGGTTATCGAATTCAGTTCTTTCCCTCATTGCCACAAGTAAACTGCTAACAAAACTTTGTACCTGGGCCTTTTACTCACATATGTAAGGTACATAATGGAGCAAACTGGTAAAACATGTGATGAACTCATCCATGGTTTGCTCTCCAAGCCACAGATTGTGAAATTCCCTGGCTTTCTCATCATAAAACTGTTCCATTACATATCTTTCCTTGAATAATTTTTGGAACTTCTGCCCAGTTATATTTTGTTCATTTACCCCATGTACAATCTTGACCTCTTCCCACCATAAAGTGGCCTTCCCTTGTAGTTGAAAGATAGCTAGTCGTGCCTTTAGATTGTGATCATACTCATATAACTGAAAGTATTTATTCATGTTAATTAACTAGGCTTTGGCTCCTTCTTCCAGCTCTCCATCGAAGAGTGGCAGTTTGATTTTCCGGAATTCCCCTTGTAATTCCCCTCGCTACCTTTTTGATGTGGGGTGTTGTGAAGCATTGTCCAAATTCTCTTCTTAATGTTCTTCCCCTCCTCCTATTCCTTCAATTTTCGTATTGTAGCCTTGTTCCTTAGACATTCGGCCCCGCTCAGGGCCAGGAATCAGTTGGTGCTAATTCTTCTTATCAGACAAGCTTTTAAAAATCTTCTCCTCTTCCATGGCTAGCCTTGAATTATCCCCCTGTAAGTGGGCCATTTCTCTCTTTAGTTCCTAAACTGTCTCCAGTATGGTCAGGTTTGTGTTGCGAGCTTCCTCTCCTAACTGCACCCATATCTCTGGATTATGTTCAGGGAATGTTGTGGGTCCTAGGACTGCCATGGTTCTGTGCAGTCCATTATCCAATCCTCCTATATTTGTTGTTGTTCTGGTTCCACTGCACTGTACTTAACACATTAATAGATCATTAACAGTTAAAAAAAATCAAAAGAAACAACTCCTATGTACACAATGCATTCACCAGAGGTCAGTTTTGCAACTTGTCTCTGATACCACATGTCATAACCCCATTTACACAATAAAAAAAAAATTATTTAATACAATTTACCCACATGTATCCACACTCAATAACCACTATTAAAATATAATCAAGTTCTTTTTGTGTGAGCCAAACTGGGGTCATCCACCCATCCGGTTATTACAACATAATTTCCAATCACAAGTCAAAGGGTTCAATCATCACTTAATGGTCTGCTATGAAATCAATAATCCGCATTGTGGATAGTCCCTTATCCATTTTGAATTTAATGACCCATCCCTCTAGCTCGGACTCCAGGACTCGCCTCGAGCTCGATGCACCTTGGTTTTGGTTGACATTTACACTACCTATCAAGATGCGTTAATGCACATTGTAGAGCTATCAGTGATCCTCGGGATCCATCGCCACATCTATGGAGGAGATTGCTAGACCTTGATCCAACGAATCTGGGTAATTTGGTGTGTTTTACCATCTTCCAGGGCGAGCTCTACGGTTCATTTTTCAGTTCCTTCCTTTGCGCTAAGCTCTGCACTTTGCCCATGGTAGTTGGTTTGTTCTATAAGCATGTTTCTTGATGCTAATAGATCATCTCGAGTACTTCTTAAGGGGTTCATGCTCATGTTCAGAAATATTTTTGTTGATACCCAGATGAGGAATTTTTCATCTATATATTTTCTTTTACTGTTAACTCGGAACATGTTACAGGTTTTACTATTCTAATTCCTTTGTTTCTAGCTACCTTCTACAGGTTTTGGTAAATAGTTGATTTTCCTATTTAGAGGTTCAAAAATTTCCTTTTGTTGATGGAAACATTTATAGTTTTTCCAGAAATGTTATTGCTCTGCTTGTGAACATTTCTGCTAAATTGTTTTGCACGATGGATGCCTTTTACTTCATATTTATCTGTTATTCCATTTCCTAGCTATTCTTTCTGATAAGGATTATATTTTTTTAAAGAATGTGCAATGGCCTTCAGGGAAATAGTGTCACCTTTGGGCTAAAACCCTCAAACCCTAAACTCTTAAGATAGTTATTTTGTTGGTATCCTAATCTCACAGAGTCATATATCTTTGTGCTGGATATTTAGATATTTTCTTTCACTTTTCACGTTTTATGTCTCACAAGTGGGTCTTGGCCAGTATTCATCATTCGTGCTATAGCCTTGGAAATTTTTCCTAGTCAAAGTCCTATGGAAATTTGTGTTTCTATCTTACCATAACTGCTAATTCATTAGTTTTTCACTTGCTGGAGAAATACTTCTTATTGTTTAAGCTTTCATTGTTCCGTACTTACTCTTCCGATTTTGGTATGTGTGTGCATAATTATGGTTTCTCCATTTTCTTGTCTCGGTTCTTACCTGAGATTTAGGGCAAATATACATACCTTAAATTGTTCAACATTTACCTTAATATAAGGAAATATAACTACTACTCTGTAGGTTAAAATAAGACTGTATTTCAATACACAAAACCCACAATTTAATCAAAATAATGTTTCCATAGTATTACTTAAAAATCATACAGTGCTTCCAGAACTTTCGCTAGTCCTTTAGATTCATGCAACCACTTACAAGTTCTGGTTTATAGGATTACTAGTTTGTCGGTTGCAATCCATATGGTTAGTCATTCTCTGCCTACCATTAAACTTTTGGCATGAATTGTTCTTTACAATCTAGATTATCCTAGGGTAACTATTAAATAGAAAAGCATATTAACTTAGTATAAAATTTACAAAACCCTACTGCTACCATTTTTTTCAAATTAATCTCAATGAGAGGGCTTGCTCCCTCTATGTCATTCCTCATTGTCTAAGTGATTTTGATAGTACTACTTACCTATTCTTTGATTTTAACAATATCTAATGGACTTTAATCACCTTTCCAATGTTCTCACTTGTCGACCACCCGTCCTTGAGATTCGTCTTCAAGACCAAATCTCCCCCCAAGCCTGATGTAAGACTATTGTCTTTAGCTAAGTTTAATGCACTTGGTGCTAATGCTATCTAGTCATCACCAGACTTAGAATTTTTCCCCTTTACCATTTGTCCCCATAGCACAGTTTTTCCTCCCCCACCCCTTTTTCCTCTGGGGTGTTTCAGTTAGGGGAGGCAGTTAGGGTATTCTTGGCAAATAACTTTTTTTACTTCTTACATGAGAAGTTATCCAAATTTGTTATCACTCAACCATTTCCTTGCTTCAGAAAATTAGTAGTTTACTATTCAAGTAACAAAAAATAACAATATTGTCTAGTTTGTCCTTTTACAATGGTAATTAAAATATTTACAGTTTCCCTAGGGATATTAAAAATCATGCCTTGAGGGAATGTCCTACAGATAGTATAGAGGTATGCCGAATCTGCGAAGCTGAGGATTCCACTAATCAATGTCCTTCACTTCCTGAAATTAAAGAAGCATATCAAGGAGTTGTCAATGCACTTTATGCAATGGCACCTCAATGACCATGGCAACCATGGCCTATAGGTATGTCTCAATCGCATTTTCAACTTTCTTATACTCGAAATCAGATGTGGAATATTCCAATGCCCTAGCAGCCTTGGCCTGCACAACAACCATGGTAGGGGAACTTTTCTTACCCTAGGACATAGAATTTTCCCTCTCAGAACTTTTATCAACTAGATCCAACACTGCAACAAGTGATTCAACCTCAATAATAAGAATTCAATTGCCTGCCCCATGAAATCAACCTCATCCTATGCAACTTCCTGCCCAGCCAGTGTCTAACCCCAATAATAAAACCATTCAATCTAGTCACAACATTGGATTGGTCACTTATCCAAATTTTCCCACCTACTGTATTGCACCACAGCCACCGTAGGAAATTTATGTTCCTATGTTATAGGAATTTCTTATGTCTCTTCAGGAAATTCAGCTTAGATCCAGAAAAGTGGTGACTCAACTTGAAAGGATTGAGGAGATTATAGAAGAAGATACTCTGGAAATGGCTGAAGTTGACACAACCCTTGAGCCAAAAGAACAACCGACTTCAAGGCCACAAGAACCTTCCTCATCCCATATGGTATAGCCTCCTTTTCTAGAGAGATTGGAAATGAAATTAAAATAGCCCAAGTTTGATCTTGTGTCTAAATTGACAAATGTGTACATTAAGATCCTGTTACTGCAAGAAATTAAGGATATCCCAATTTATGCCAAAATAGTGAAGGAGCTATGTACCAAGAAACTAGGAAGACAAAAGGGAGAACTTTGTATAATTCAAGTTTTTGGAAATGTTGCAAGTCTAAGGTCCACCGAATTTGTTACCAAAAAATATGTAGACCCTAGAATCCCTGCGGTTACCACTTTTATCAATGGACATCCAATAAATAACTATTTAATTGATTTAGGTGCAGCCATTAATGTGATGACTATGTAGACTTTATCTCATATAGGATCCTTTGACTTATCACATACTCCCATTATGTTAGAACTAGTAGATAGGTCTAAGGTAAAGCCAAAGGGGGTTTTAGAGGACATTGTCATCTCATTAGATTCTTGGGAGTACCCTACAAAATTTTATGTCCTTCAATCCAAAACCAACTTAGGAGGTCATCCCTTGATCTTGGGGAGTCCATGGTTAGCCATAGAAGATCCCAACATACAGTGGATATCTGGGAGCATGACCATCACTCATGGAGCTGAAGTAAAGCACACTTAATTTGTATCCCCCTGCTCAACCCCTCTTAAGATAAGAAAATATTCATTGGGTTGAAGAAGAAGAGAATGATTTAGAATGTACCCGACTAGTTTTGACAATATCCCAAGCTATGAGACTTATAGAAAATTCAGAAGAAAATTTGATAAATTGTTGTATTTATAATCCTCATTTTACACAACAAGTAGAAGGGAAACCTAGTCATAATTTAGTTATCATTACTAATCTGTAGGATTTTCTTGAACATAATATAGTAGTCGAACTACATTCAACCCTCTTATCTACATTTCTTGCATATTCCATGAATGAATGGGGGAGTAAGGTAGTTGAATTTTCTCTTGAAAAACTTTTAAATACTAATTCTGCCATAACCCCTAAATAGGAAAAATAGTTAATTCAAGCATTGGAAAAATTTTCAGACAAATTTGCATGGAAATATATAGATATGAGAGGTATTCGCCTAGACACATGCATTCATCATATTTATATAGAATAAAATTCTAGGCCGATGGGGCAGACACAAAGGAGGATGAACCCCACTTTAAGGGAAATTATGAAAGATGAATTGTAGAAATTGTTAAATGTAGGGTTCTTCTATCCTATCTCAGATAGCCAGTGGGTGTCTCCACTGGCTTATACCCAAGAATAATGGTAAATGGTGATTGTGTGTGGATTTTAGGGAACTAAACAAAGCTACCTTAAAATATCTCTTTCCCTTGCCTTTTATAGATCAAGTGATGGACACTCTAGTAGGGAAAAAATATTTTTCCTTCCTAGATGGGTTTAGTGGATACAATCAAATTAGGATATCTCTAGAGGACCAGGAAAAGACAAAATTCACATGTCCCTGGGGTACCTATGCATATAGGGTATTTCCATTTGGTCTATGCAATGCTCTAGCCACATTCCAACAGGCTATTGGTATTTTCTCTAACCTTTTGCATGATGGCGTAGAGGTCTATATCGATGATTTTACAGTCATGGTTGATACTTTTGAAGAGTCTTTACATAATATTGGGAAAGTTTTGCGGAGATGTAGAGAAGCTAATCTTTCATTAAGTAATGAAAAATGTTTTATGATTATGACTGAAGGTATTGTTTTGGGCCATCATGTTTCTCCTGTGGGAATTAAGGTTGATCTGGACAAAATTGAAGTTATTGGAAAGCTACCTCCACCAACCAATCAAAAGGGAGTTCAAAGTTTCTTTTGACATGCAGGCTACTACATAATGTTTTTGAAAGTTTTACAAAGGTAGCCTCTCCATTGTTCAAATTATTGACTAAAGAATTTGAATTTCATTCGAATGATGAGTGTCAAGCTGCATTTGATACACTCAAGGAAAAGCTTTCTTCAGCACCTGCCTTGAGAGGCACATATTGGAAATTTCCCTTTCGTATTTCCACTGATGCCTCTAATTTAGCCATAGGAGCAATATTGGGTCAATAGGAGGATCCTATAACCCATGCTATTTATTATGTTAGTAAAAATTTAACTGTTGTAGAACAAAATGACATGGTAACTAAAAAAGAATTTTTTGTTGTAATTTACGCTATTAATAACTTTAGAAATTACATCATGGGATATGAAGTTTTTGTACACGCTGATCATTCTTCCATTCGATATCTCATGAAGAAACTAGTGAGTAATGGCAGGATTACTAGTTGGCTTTTGTTGTTGCAGGAATTTGACATCACAATATTGGATAGACCAGGAAAATGAAATCAGGTAGCTGATTTCTTATCTCAGCTCAACCATGCAGGTGAAGATGTTCCTATTAATGATAGCTTTCCTGATGAAAATTTGTTTGTTATTTCTGTCAATACACCTTTGTTTGTAGACATGGCCAACTACCTTGCTATAGGAAAGTTCCCCCCTTACTTTTCATATAATCAGAAAAAAAGGATTATTTGGAAAAGTGTTGACTAAACTTCGATTGGGGGAGATCTCTTTTTCACTAGACCTGATTTTATTATTCACAGGCGTGTTAGGGAAGATGAGATCTATGATATCTTCAGAACTTGTCACGATGAACCTTGTGAAGGACATTTTGCAAACAAGTGGACAAAATACAAGATCCTTCGCTCAGGTTACTATTGGCCAAGGCTTTTTAAAGATGCAAATGTTGAAAATGAAACAAGATGATGGAGCTTAGTGAAAAGAAGTCGCCTTCACTAAGTGGGCCCACAGGCTATTTTTGGGTGCAAAGTCTATTTTTAGACTATGTCTATTTTTAGACATATGGATCATGGTCTATGAGTTGTAGGACGCTATTTATGGATGATTGGTCATGTTGGTAAAAATATATGGACCTCTATTTTTAGACATATGGGCGGAGTCTATTTTTAGACTGCCAGTCAAAAAATAGAACAGTTGAATATTATTAGCTCTTAATAGTATTTGGACTATAAACATTATCTTATCCTCTTGCAACACTTCAGGTCGAGCTACGGATGTGGCAGATGCAACTGTGAGAAGGAAATACACTTTTCCTATGTGTTAGTTGAGCTATTGCATGATGGACTTCAATTAGAACTCAAGTGATTGAGTTTGTTGGAGTTGATTGAGGAGTTGATGGAGTTGTGTTCAGTTTGACTTAGTTGAACTAGTTGTACTTAGTCTAACTAAAAAATACACTAGTGATGAGTGGTGTGAATTAATTATTAATTAATTCACTAATTATTAACTCATAAATCAACTAAAGAATACATCAGTTAACTCAGTGCATGGACAGTTCAGTGGAGACAAGTGTTAGAGGTGGGTGAAAGGGTGAGACTATTATCAGTTGTGACTATAGCTGTGCATGAGATTTGCACAATCATTGATTGAGATTTCCAGTGAGGATTGCATAGTACAAGCCAAGGGAATTCAAACTTGGATCTGATCTATTCTCAACTTGGATTGTGCAGTAGACATAGGCAAACAGTGGAGAAGATTTGAACCCATGACTTGTTCAGATCTGAGCTAGTTTGTGTGTAGCATGTGGAGATAGTACTGAGTACTTGTGAGGAGTATTGTACCATGTATTGTTACATGTTCTCTATCATTATAATATACAAATATTTGGGTGTTTTTAGCTGTATGCTTTCCCCATTACATACTATGTTGATATGTGTGATTGATGTTTCAATGTGCGCATGCGATTGTTTTTTTTTAATTCCGCAAATTGATGATCAATGGTAGAGGAGGTTATGTATTATGCATGCATTCCGCAAATAGTGTATAATAAGGATAATCTCTATGAATAAGTGTTATATTATTCAAATTTTTAGATGGTATTGGAGCAAGTTGATCATTAGATCTATTATTCAGAAAGTGATTACATTTTATTTCTTCAGGCAAAGTCTGTAATCGGGCCATGTAGCCTCTGGATTCATCCTTCCTTTGGAAGGTGAGATATCCGGTAGATGCCCATACAGTCAATATCTGTATGAGAAATACTTTGTTCCCATGAATTTTAGATCAGAAGCGGTTGAGTTTTGAGCTAGTGGAATTCGAAATTGCAACATTTTTTTCTTGGTGTCGAAGTTGAAATGTCTTTCAACGGATTGCGATTGGAGTATGCCCTTGAAGGTAGCTCAAATTATATTGCATGGAAATACAGGATGGAGGTGTGTTAGATGAAAATGGGTTGAAGGAGTTCATAGATGCTGAAGTCCCAAAGCCGACTAATGCTGCTCAAGTTGAGGCTTGGCAAAAGAAGACAACAAAGTGTCGAAGGATTCTGTTGGAGGGCATGAAGGATCACATTCTATCCAGCCTACATGGAAAGGCTTCTCCATACTTGATGTGGAAAGTGTTGACAGATTTATTCGAAAGCAAGAGTGACCAGAGGAAGTTGGCGCTCAAGGATAAACTCAAAAAGATTAAGTGTGAGAAAGGAGACAGTATGCCCAAGTATCTCACGAAGTTCACCCAATGTCGGGATGATCTTGGAAGTGTGGGGGTGACTGTCGATGATGAGGACATGGTGAGCTTGGCTCTCCTTGGTCTTCCGGAGAGTTGGCATTCCTATCAGGACTCTGTCAATGGTTGGGAGAAATTTCCAGGATGGGAGAGACTTTGGTCTGATCTTGTGCAAGAGGAGATTAGGCGGAATACCAGGGACGGATCTTCATCAAAGGCATCTGATGAAGAAAATTGCACTTTGGTTGCCAAAGAAAAAAAGGGGAAGAACAAGAAAGCTTCTCATTCTGGTGTGAAAGGTAAGAAGCAAGACATGTCCAAGGTGAAGTGCTTTCACTGTCACTAGCACAGACATTATGCCACAAATTGTCCGCGGAAGAAGAAAAATAAGCAAGCTGCTAGATCTACAGCGAGAGAGGCCTTAGCCTCGCAGTTTGAGCTAGATTTTTTGCTGATCGCATGCTTGGTATCAAGTGTGATGGGATCGGTATGGTTCTTGGATAGTGGTGCGTCTTTTCACATGACAAGAGATCGAGATTTGTTTTCTGTATCTGGATGAGAAATATCTTGGAGTGCACATCGAGATGGGCGATGATGGTAGATATAGTGCAACTGGTATCAGTACCATTTCATTTGAGAGGGAGTCTGGTAAACCCTTCATATTGAAGGAAGTGATGCATGTTACAAGATTGAAGAAGAATCTTATCTCTGTGGCGATGTTAGAAGACAAGGGATATGATGTTCTCTTCAGTGAGGGAAAGGCTTTCCTACACAGTAAGACAACTGGAGAAACCCGGAATATAGGGATTTGAGTCAAGAACCTTTATCAATTGCATGTAGATGCCTGCACAACAATGGCATGCAAGGTAGAAGCAGTGGTGAGCCGGGATGATGGTGAGCTGTGGCACCGGATATTGGGCCACCTTCACCATGGAGCTTTGAAGATACTGCAGTAGATTTCTATTGGGCTTCCTAAAGGCACTCTTGTGCAGTCAGATCAGTGCAAGGGGTGTACTTTGAGAAAATTTGTGAAAGCCACCTTTCACGAGAAGGATAGTCACGCCACAACGATCCTTAAGAGAATTTACACAGATGTGTGTGGACCTTTCTCAGTAGCTTCGACAGCAAAGAAAAAGTACAATGTGATCTTTGTTGATGATTTCTCTCGAAAGTGATGGATCTTCTTCATGCAGAAGAAGAGCGAGACATACTCAAAGTTCTGTGAGTTCAAAGCACTGATCGAGAAGGAATCGAGGAAGAAGGTGAAGGCTCTTAGGAGTGACATGTTGGGTTGTGTTATATTCTTTCCACATAGCTAATAGGGGGTTTGAGGGGTACCCGTAACCCCACTTTATGGGGTCTGGGGCAGCGCCCAGGAAAATTTTGGTTTTGGACCCTATGTTAGGTTGGGCAGACCTAACTACGGTTTTGTGCATGATTTTCGTACATGTTTTTTGGATGCGATGGTTTTCGGTCCATGGTATTGGATGCTTCGGCATGTATAAATATGTATTGTAACATTGAAAGGAACATAATGAAAAATCAAGATGGTAGTCCTGGTTTTGGGATTGAGGGGAAAATCTCTGTGCATATGTGTTTTTATGTGTTATGCTCTCACATTGTTTATTTGTTTGTGATTTAGAATTCATATGTAGGTAACTTCTATACGGGGTTAAAACCTACATTTGGTATCAGAGCTATTTTGGCTTCAAGGGGATGCCTTCATTGTTGAGGGGTTTCGCTCGGGCCTGTGGTAGACCCTGTCAGTGGGAGATCTACGAGATCGATTCTGGTGGTGAAAGAAGATGGTGAGCAGCGAAAAGATAAAGATTGAGAAGTTCAATGGTCAGAGTTTTGAGTTGTGGAAACTCAAGATGGAGGATCTGTTGATGGATCACGGTATATCCGGGTACTAAATCAACGGGAGTGACTGATGAAGAATGGAAGAAGTTGGATCGGAAGGCAAAGAGCACAATACGATTGTGTGTCTTAGATTAAGTATTGTTGAATGTATCGGGGGTAGCTACGGTGAAGGCTTTGTGCGACAAGTTAGGGACTTTGTACCAATCTAAGTCTCTGGTGAATAAACTATTCCTGCAGAAAAAGCTGTATAACCTGAGGATGAAAGATGGAGACTTGGTGACAGAGCATATGAATGCGTTTAATACTATGGTAAGTCAGTTATCATCTGTTGATATTAAAATTTCATATGAAGATAAGTGCATCAATTTGTTGTGTTCTCTAAATAGATTCGTGGGATAGTCTGGTTATTGCAATAGGTAGCAATGCAATTGCTTTGCAGTTTGATGAAATAGTCTCAGCCTTGTTAACGGAGGAAATGAGACGAAAAAATATGGACAACCAGGATGGTGATGCCTTGTCTGTACGAGGATGGTCCCAGAACAGAAACAAAAATAAGTCATCGAGTGGGAGATCTAAATCTAGAGGGAGATCTAAATCTCCAGGAAAACCTATAAAGGTGGTGTGCTGGAAATGCGGAAAGAAAGGGCACTTCAGAAGGGAGTGTAAATCTAAAGCTCCTGATAAAGGAAAGGGATCTGATGATGCTCCTTCTGTAGAGGCGAAAACCACCTCAGATGAAGGTGGGGATGTGTACTTGGCTTCTTCAAGTACACATGTAGATCATGAGGCATGGTTAATTGACTCAGGTGCATCCATTCACTTCACTCCCCATAGAGAGTGGTTCTGCGAGTATGAGAAATACGATGGTGGTGATGTCTTCTTAGGAGATGATATGAAGGTTAGAATCATTGGTCGCGGGAAAGTAAAGTTGAAGTTGCAAGGTGGAAGGGTTAGAACCCTTCCGGGTGTTATGCATATTCCTACGTTGGCCAAAAATCTGATTCTGTAAGAAAATTGGATGATGCAGGTGTAAAGACAGTGTTCGAGAAGGATACCTGCAAGATGGTTCGAGGAGCACTGGTATTGATGTGGGGAGTTCGGATTGGAACTCTGTACAATATGCATGGTAGCATTGTTGTTGACAGGTGCAATAGTTCTATGGTTCCTGAAAATGGAGCAGAAAATCTAGTTGTCTTTGGAGAGAAGACCATGTTGTGGCATCAAAGGCTTGGACATATTGGAGAGAAGGGCCTTTGAATACTTCAAGGTAAAGGTATGGTAGAAGGTATGAGTAATAGCTCTCTGGATTTTGACTTCTGTGAAAATTGTGTATATGGGAAGCAGAATCGGGTGAGTTTCCCCTTTGGTGGTAAGAGGACGAAACAGATATTAGAGCTTGTGCACAGTGATGTGTTTGGACCTATGAAAGTTCCATCGCTGGGTATGTCTATGTACTATGTATCATTTATAGATGACTTCTCAAGGAATACATGGATATATTTCCTTAAGAAGAAATCTGAAGTCTTTGATAGGTTTAAAGAATTTAAGGCTCTGGTGGAAATTCAGACAGAGAAGAAGATAAAGGTGCTGAGGACAGATAATGGTGGAGAATTCTGCAGCAAGGAATTTGAAGAATTTTGTAAGAAGTGTGTTATAGCATGGCAGAAGACTATTCCATATACACCTCAGCAAAATGGAGTCGCAGAAAGAATGAACAAGACGTTGATGGAAAGGGCAAGAAGCATGCTCAGTGGTGTCAGGTTAGGACAGGAATTCTGGGCAGAGGCAGTGGATACTGCATGTTACCTGGTCAATAGGCCACCTTCATCAGCGTTGGAGGATAAGACTCCACAAGAAGTATGGACTGGTAAGAAACCCTCTCTTTCACATCTGAGGGTATTTGGATGTGATGTATATGTACATGTTCCAAAGGAGAAACGAACGAAGTTGGATAGTAAATCTAAAAAGTGCATATCTATTGGGTGTAAGGATGGTTTAAAGGGTTATAAGCTTTGGAACCTAGTCACACGGAAGGTTGTATACAGTCGAGATGTGGTGGTCAGAGAGGTGAAAGATGTTATCAAACATGAAGTCCAACCAAAGGAACCTGTGAAGATAGAGCTTGAACTAAAGGAGAAAGAATCAGACTCTGTAGCAAAGGAGGAATCAGAAGATGAAGAGCCACAAACTCCAGCTGTGAGAAGATCAGTTCGAGAAAGAAGGCAGCCAGAAAGGTATAGTCCATCTGCTTTCTGTTCAAATTTTTCTTTGCTTGTTACTGATGGTGATCCCAGAACTGTGAAGGAAGTAGTGGATTTAGAGGATGGAAAACTTTGGAAAAAAGGTCATGGTTGATGAAATGGCATCTTTTCACAAAAATGAGGCTTGGGATCTGGTGGAGTTGCCAGCTGGAAGGAAACCCATTGGCAGCAAATGGGTGTTCAAGAAGAAGACAAATGCAGAAGGGAAGGTGGAGAAATACAAAGCTGGTTGGTAGCAAAAGGTTATTCCCAGGTGCCGGGAATTGATTTTGGTGATATTTTTTCTCCTGTTGCCAAGGTAACTTCTATTAGATTACTTTTATCTGTTTGTTGCTGCTTTTGATTTTGAGGTAGAACAGATGGATGTAAAGACAACATTTCTTCACGGGGATTTGGAAGAGGAAATCTACATGAAGCAACCTAAAGGCTTTGCAGTGAAGGGTAAGAAAGAAATGGTATGCAAGTTGAAGAAGTCTCTGTATGGGTTAAAATAGTCACCAAGGATGTGGTATCAGAAATTTGATACATTTATACGGGGACTTGGCTTCACCAAAAGCAAAGCAGATCACTATGTGTATTTTAAATTAATTGGTGACCGTGTTATCTATCTAGTCTTGTATGTGGATGATATGTTGCTGGTTGGAAATGACAAAGAAATTATCCATGATTTGAAGACCCAATTGTCCTCCAAATTCGACATGAAAGATCTCGGTGTTTCAAACTATATTTTGGGCATGGAAATTAAAAGAGAACGAGGAAAGAGGAAGCTCTGGTTAAACCAGAGGAAGTATGTCGAGACAATACTGCAGAGGTTTAATATGCAGGACAGTAAACCGGTGAAGGTTCCTAT
>APFE030462231.1:0-15277 GCA_000404065.3 Pinus taeda | reverse complement strand
GGTCGATGATGGTCCACATTGAACACTTGGTGCAGGTGAAGGAATGGAGGAATGCTGTGCTCCAAAGCATTGTTTCCCACAAGCTTGGTACTGCTGTAAGGACCATGTTGGAGTGGTCTGAGCTTCTGATGGGTTCTGGTAAGGCGTTCTTTCTGTCGATGCAACCAGACTTTGTTGCCCACCTGAAGCTTATGTGGTACCCCTATGGGTGAGGAGAAGTTGTTCCTGTGTTCTGTCATGACCGTATCCCTTGGCTGCTGCTGCTGTGTGGAGGAACCCTTTCCGGTGGTCATGGATGTAGCAACGATCTTCCCCTTACTTTGGGAGTGAACCATACAAATGAATTTCCTGGTCTGTGATATGAGCTTGCTGCCTTTCTTAGCAGTGATCAAAGATGTGGCGAGTGGTGTCTCCGGGTATCCTGTATAATGAATTACCCAAAGAAATAATGACAGCGCGAGGCCTTGACTCATACACAGCATGTCGCTTCCACAAGTATGGCTGTCCTAATAATACATCGCAAACATCCAGAGGTGTAACATCACACAATACCTCGTCTGTGAATCGTTTGATGCTGTAGGGAAGGCGGCACTGCTGGCGAACTTTCAGATCTCGTCCTTCATGAAGCCACCTGATAATGTACAGTTGCGGGTGTGGTGTAGTCGGTAGTCCCAACCGCTTCACGACCTCTGCTGAAATCATGTTCTTTTGGCTGCCACTATCGACAATGAATTGCAGCGGCGAACCCTTCACCCACATCTGTGATTGGAAAAGACGTTCCCCCTCGTCTGGCTCTTCGGGCTCATTCTTCTGGATTTTGGCAGTGGCAACAGTGGCGCTGGGGTCCGCATCACTGATCTGCTTCCCTTTGCCATTCCCCTTGTCAGGTTCTGGCTCAGGGTCGGAACATGTATCTGATTCGGAAGCCTTCAACTCGGCCACCAACGACTGCTTGGTCCGGCACTCACTTGTGTTATGAGTGGGACTCTTGTGGAACTCACACCACTTTCCTGTGTCCTTCTTCGGTTTTGTGGTGTTGTTCTTTTCTTGTGGCTTCGACGGGTTGTCTTGGGTCACCCCGCGTTGGTTTTGTCCTTTGGGCTTCGGATTTGCAGATCCAAAGTCTCTCTTCTTCTGTTTGAACTTTTCCTCAATTTTGACAGCGTATCGGTATGTTGTGCTGAGTGAGGAGATGTCCAAGAACTCCATCTCTTCCTGGATGTATCTGTGTAGGCAGCTGCGGTATTTGAGCACCAGATGCCGCTTAGAATCTTTGATACCCAACTGTGTGCGAAGGGTATGAAAAATGTTTGTGAACTCTGGAACATCTTGGTCTTGTCCTTGCCGCAGTGTGGTCCATTTGATGTATTTGTCCTCATAGCTTTTGACAGGGTAGTACTGCTCCTTGATGGCATTCCGGAAGTCATTCCAAGTGGGTGCGGCTGAAAATAATGAGCCTTTACTTTCATCCTTCTGCTCGCAGTAGGTTTCCCACCAGTCCTTGACGTGGGGGGCTGCTTTGAGAAGAGCGAAAACAATCTTTTCCGACTTGAAAATTCATGAACAGAGAAATACCCATCTAGCATATTTAACCATTTATCTACGGTATCTGCGTCTATTTTACCCTCGAAGATGGGGATTTCAAAATTAACTTGTACCTTAAAGGGCGTGGCGTTTCCAGAGTCGCTGCTGGAAGCCGATGCGTCACCTCTAGGTAGCCGCTGAAGGATCTGCGCAAAGCTATCCATCATCGCGTTCCTTTGCCGCTCGAGTGCTTCTTCGAGCAAGATTTTGATAGGATCTCCTGCCCCCTCGTCTTTCTTCTCATCCGCCATGGGAGGCCGTCGGGATTTGCGAGGCTGGTCTTGCAAAGGTTCGACCAGTTCAAGCCCTAAATCCTTATATCCTGACCTCGTTGGGGACATGCAAAGAAAAACTGAGAAAAAGCAGACCGCTCTGATACCACTGATCAAGATTTAAATAGGAACACAATAGATTATAGAGATAACCATAAATACAGAGATGCGATAACCATAAATAAAGAGATGCAGCGGAAATAACACTTCATTTCATTAATGGAGAATACGGAAATATGCTTACAACCATAATTGGAAATAAACCAGCTAGGATGATGGTAGCTTATCTCTGAGAAGAGATGTGCGGCTACATGTCTCTGAACTGTTCCGAACTTGTGTTACAATGAGGTTCGAAGGCCTATTTATTATTGAGAAACAATGGAAAACCCTTCACATTCCAAAACCGACCCTTAGAAGATGAAACGCCAAATTGTGGGCCCCGTTTTGGGTAAATTGGTACATCAATTTCCCGGGGTCGTAACTTTGGCATACGATCTCTGTTTGACATGTATGATAGCTCGTTAGAAATATCTATCCGAGAAATACCATTGTTGGGATGGGCAACATCAGTCCAATGCATGGACCCATGTTGCCCCTGGATTCCTCAAAAAAACGTCGTTTAGGGCCTCAAAACGGCTCCAGAAGTTCAGGACCCGAATAACTGCTAAAAATAGTAAGTTGTGCTACAAATAAGGAAACTGAAAATGCTGAAAGAGACAATGATGGGGGTCCAGATGGACTTGGCAGGTGGCCACCAATATCCACCTAGATCAATTAGTCCCTTGGGTTTAATATTATTCCCTTGGTTTCATAATCCCTTGGGATTTTAGTATTAATCCCTTCCTTCTATAATACCAGTCCCTTGGATTCATAATTCCCTTCAATTTATAATATCAATTATTGTCAACCATGGTCGAATGCCATATTGTGACAATGCTTTTCTCAATATGAAAATAAACCATGGTCAACGATGGTCCAATGTCACATTGTGACAAGGATTGTATGAATATGAAAATAAACCATGGTCAACCATGTCTATTTTAGTGTTTATAATATTTATCTTAGAGTTTAGATACCTTTGGTTTTTATATTAGGCCATTAGCTTTAACATTATTCCCTTGGGTTTATAATATCAATCCCTTACGTTTATTATTCCTTTGGGTTTATAATATCAATGATGGTCAACCATGGTCAATCATGGTCAAAAGTCACATTGTGACAATGATTTTCTCAATATGAAAATCAACCTTGGTTAGACATGGTCGTCACATTGTCATAAGGATTGTCTCAATATGAAAATCAACCATGGCGAGCCATGTTTGTTTTAGTGTTTATAATATTTATCTTAAGGTTCATATAGCTTGGGTGTATAATATTAGTCCCTTCAGTTTAGTATTTTTCAACCATGGTCAAACATGGTAAAACATATTTTATAAAATTAATCATGGTCAATGATGGTTAATTATGTTCAACCATGGTCCAATGGCGCATTATGACAAAGATTGTGTCAATATGCCAATCATGGTCAACGATTGTCAACCATTGGCAATGATGGTCAACCCTGTTTTATAAAATCAAACATGGTCATCAATGGTCACTTATGGTCAACCATGGTCTAATGTCACATTGTCACAAAGATTGTGTTGATATGAAAATCAACCATGGCTAAGCATGGCCAACCATTGCCTAATGTCACATTATGAGAAATATTGTCTCAATATGATAATCATGGTCAACCATGGTCAATTATGGTCAACATTTGTCAACCATGGTCAACCACGTTTTATAAAATCATTCTTGGTAATCCATATTCATTCATGTTCAACCATGTTTATTTTATTATTTATAATATTATTCCCTTCGATTCATAATCCCTTGGGGTTTTAGTAGTATTCCGTTGGGTTTATTATTCCCTTTGTTTTAAACATGGTGAAACATAGTCAAACATAGTCAAACAATGTCAATCATAGTCGAACATCGCATTGTGACAAATATTTTTTTGATATGAAAATCAACCATGGTTAAGTACGGTCAAGCGTAGTGAAAGATCACATTGTGACAAGGATTGTCTCAATATGAATATCAACCGTGATCAGCCATGTTTATTTTAGTGCGTATAATATTTATATTAGGGGTTATATACCTTCGGTTTATACTATTAGTCTCATTGGTTTAATATTATCTGCTTGGTCTCATAATCCTTTGGGAGTTTAATATCAATCACTTGGGTTTATTATTCCCTTAGGTTTATAATATCAATCCCTTGGGTTTATTATCCCCTTAGGTTTATCATATCAATCATGGTCAACCATGGTCAATCATGACCAACCATGGTCACCCATGGTCCAATGTCGCATTGTCACAAAAATTCTGTCGATTTTAAAATCAATCATGGTCAAGCACAGGAAGCCATGGTCCAACATCACATTGGGACAATGATTGCCTCAATATAAAAATCAACCATTGTTAACCATGTTTATTTTGGTGTTTATAATATTTATATTAGGGTTTATAATATTAGTCCCTTAGGTTTAATATAATTCAACCACTATCAACCATGTTTTATAAATCAATTGTCGTCAACCATGGTTAATCACGGTAAATGATGGTGCAACCTGTCACTGTGAGAAATATCTTCTCAATATGAAAATTCATTTTTGTCTCAACCATAGTCCAACATCGTATTATGATAATTATTGTCTCAATATGATAATCATGGTCAACCATGGAAAACCATGGTCAATCATAGTCAACCTTGGTCAACCATGTTTTATAAAATTAAACATATCCATGGATGGTCAATCATGACCAACTATGTTCTAAGATCACCTTGTCACAAAGGTTGTGTTAATATAAAAATGAGCCATGGTAAACCATGATCAAGCATGTTTAGTTTAATTTTTATAATATTTAACTTAGGGCTTATATACCTTGGGTTTATAATATTAGTCCCTTGGCTTTAATATTATTCCCTTTGGTTCGTAATCCCATGGAGTTTTAGTATTAATCCATTGGGTTTTATAATATCAATCATGGTCTGCCATGGTCAATCATATCCAACCATCATCAACCATGGTCGAATGTCACATTGTGCTAATGATTGTTTCAATATGCAAATCAACCATGGTCAACTATGGTCCAACATCACATTAGGACAAAGATTGTCTCGATATGAAAACCAATCATGGTCAAGTATGGTCAACGATGGTCCAACATCGCATTTTGACAAATATTATCTCAATATGGAAATCAACAATGGTCAACCATGTTTATTTTAGGGTTTATAATATTTATATTAGGGTTTATATACCTTAGGTTTACAATTTTTATATAGCTAGGGTTTAATATTAATTGATATGTAATTAGAAATATATATTAATAAATATTTATTCATTAAGAATATTTATTTATAAAATAATATTTAATAACTAGTTATTTATTATTATATATCGTTAATAATTGCTATTTTATTTAATTTACAATAAAAATAATAATATTAATAGTGTTATATAATAATACTAATACTAATAATAATAATAATAATAATTAATCATAATTATATGTCTTCGGCGTATATCAACCATATTTACTAATGTGGTTGTGCATGTGATTGATATATGCCTTCGGCATACATTAACAACATTTACTAATGTGGTTGGTATATTAATATAAGAGTTCATATTCCAAGGATATAATACTAAGACCCCAAGGGATTATAAACCCAAGGGAATAATATTAACCTAAGAGATAATAAACCCAAGGGATTAATACTAGAAACCCAACGAATTATAAACCCAAGAGAACAATATTAAACCCTAGTGATTAATATTATAAACCGATGGTATATAAACCCTAAAGTAAACATGGTTGACAATATTCGATTTTCATTTTGGGGCAGTCGTTGTCACAATGTGACATTGGACCATGGTTGACCATGGTCAACCATATTTATTCGAGGGTATTTCATATTTATCTTAGGGTTTATACACCTTGGGTTTATAATATTAATTCCTTGGGTTTAGTTGTATCCCTTTAGGTTTATAATCCCTTGGGTTTAATACTAAAAACCCAAATAATTGTAAAGCCTAGGGAATAACATTAAACCCTAGGAATTAATACTAATCATAGACCCTATGAATAATATTATACCCTCGGAATATGAATCCTTATATTAATAAACCCAATGGATTTATATTATAAACCAATGGGAATTTAATATACCTAAGACATTAATACTAAATCCCAAAGGGATTATAAAACTAAGGAAATAATATTAACCCAAGGGTTTAATACTAAAAACCCTAGAGTTTATATTCGCTTTGGTTTTTAGTATTAATCCCTTTGGGTTATTATTCCTTTGGGTATAATACAAAACTAAGAGACTAATATTTAAAATATAAAGGATTGATATTAAAAACCCAAGGGAATAATAAACTCAAGGGGTTAATACTAAAATCCCAAGGGATTATAAACCCTAGGGTTTGTAGTATTAATCCCTTCGGTCTATATTCCCTTGGATTAATATTATTCCATTGGGTTTATAATCCCCTAGGGTTTTTGTATTAACCCTTTGGGTTTATTATTCTTTTGTGTTTATAATATCAGTTACTTGGGTTTATTAATCTAAGGGTTCATATTCCGAGGGTATAATATTATTCATAGGGTTTGTAATTAATATTAATCCCTAAGGTTTATATTTTTTTTGGGTGACCATGGTCTACCATGATCCAACGTTGCATTGTGACAAGGATTGCCTCAAAATGAAAATCAATCATTCTCAACCATGTTTATTTTATGTTTTATAGTATGTAATTTAGGGTTTATATATCTTGGGTTTATAATATTAATCCATAGGGTTTGATATTATTTCCTTGGGTTTATAATTAATTTTTCTTTTAGCATTAATCCGTTGGGTTTATTAGACATTGGGTTAATATTATTGCCTCAGGTTTATTATACCTTCGACTAATATTATTGCCTCGGGTTCATAATCCCTTGGCGTTTTATTATTAATCCTAGGAATATGAACCCTTATATTTATAAACGTAAGGGATTAATATTGTAAACCCAAGGGTTATACTAAAATCCCAATGTATTATAAACCCAAGGGACTAATATTATAAATTCAAGGTATATAAACGCTTGGATGACCATGATTTATATTGAACCTAAAGGATTAATATTATAAACCAATGAATACGAATTATTAGATTAATATACGAAAGGGATTGATATTACAAACACAAGAAAATAATAAAGCCAAGGGATTAGTACTAAAAAATGAATAGTTATTCTCTTGGGTTTTTATTATTAATCCCTTGGGTTTATGATACCATCACTTAATATTATTGCCTTGGGTTTATAATCCCTTGGGGCTTTAGTATTAAACCCTAGGAATATGAACCCTTGTATTTATAAAAATAAGGGATCAATATTATAAAAACAAGAGTTATACTAAAATCCCAAGTTATTATAAACCCAAGGGACTAAGATAATAAAATCCCAAGCTATTATAAACCCAAGGCACCATGATTTATATTGAACCTAAAGGATTAATATTATAAACCAATGAATATGAATTATTAGATTAATATACGAAAGAGATTGATATTACAAACCCAAGAAAATAATAAACCGAAGGGATTAATACTAAAAAACTAAGGCTTATTCTCTTCGTTTTTTAATATTAATCCCTTGGTTTTATCTTTCGTCTCGTTAATATTATTTTTTTGGGTTTATAATCCCTTGGGGTTTTAGTATTAACCTCTTCGGTTTATTTTCCCCTTGGATTTATAATATCATTCCATACATTTTTTTATTTTAAAAGGCTCATAGCCCTAGGTTCAGATTATATTACATAATTTAGAATTAAATAATAATAAATAACATTTAATATTAAATAATTATTATTATAAAAAATATTTATTATTAATTATAATGATAGTAATAATATTTAAATTGGTAATAGTTTTATTATTATTATTATTATTATTTTTTACATATTTAATAATGTTAGATACAAATGAAATTTTCAACTATATTAATACCTTTAATGTAATTGTGCTGATATCCACTTTATTATTTCTTATTGATGAATAAATTTTTAAACATTATAATTTTGTTTATTAAAATCTGTAAAAAAGAAATGTTGAAAGCAAAATCATATAATTTTCTTTGCAAAATCAAAAAATTTAATTTTCTAATTATTTTTTATTTGACGAATAACCTAATTAAGATAAAAAAAAATCAAAAAAGTTCCTACCAAATACCAAGCAAAATGGATTAAAACGTTCTTATAACCAAAAAAAATTAGGCTTTGAGATAGTGTACAGTCGGAGGTGGTATTTTCCCTCCTTTATCCAACATCACTTTATCAAACAGCTGCTTAAATGACCCTCTTTAACCGAGATCACTTTATGAGAGAAAGTAACTTACTCAGAGTGTCCCTCATATCCCGCATGACTATTCCGGAGTATAATTCCTTATTCTTGATCAAACGTTTTATGTGGGCAGGATAAGTATGTAAATTTGAAAAATGTCATGTGAGTAGTATCTCATAGCTGTAGTTGTTTAATCAGACCCTTTTTTTTAATTATGGAAATTTTAGAAGGTAAGATTTTGATCTTTTATGGGATTTTTGTAAATTTAAGTTATAGCTGTGAAATTTTAAGATTTGGAGTGCTTTTAGATTTTTGATAGTGATAAATTTATTTCAAAATAAAAAACACTATTCAAAAACTACTACTACAATATTTCTTTAAACAAATTTACCAAAACTCCAGCCAATTTTAACTTTTCAGACAATTCCTCAACCTCAATTCAATAAACTACTCTGTAAGTGCGCAATGGTATTAGAGTATTGTTCGATAACGGGTCTCTGCAAGTACTCTCACTACACCAATAATTGTAAAGACTAGATTTTGTTGGGAATTTCTGATGATTCTAAACAAAGATTAACAGAGAACAATGCTCTGTTTATACACATCAGAAACTAAAATTGTTTTCTGAGAACAAAGTTCACACATACAAACAAAACCTTTGTATTCATAAAAAAATTGTTGTTCCAAAATGGGTCTTCCTCTAAACAGAGGGATTACAATAGGAACGCTTCAGTTCCAAAAAAAAATTACTCTGTCTCTGCACTACTTTGCTCTAATACTCATCATCATATTACATCGTTTTTTGAATATATATATATATATATATATATATATATATATATATTATATATAGCATTAGTTTACAAAATATCTCTACTAACCTATGCATGGAGGTGTCTTAATTAACCACCAACCACATTTACTATCATATATAATATTTGATACAATCTACTGATCTTAATGAACAAAATCAGCTTTTCCTGGTGCTCTGCAGTCCTCCTTTTACTAGGTGGTATATAATATGGAACATGCTCCATCACTGATTAATGGTTGAACTGCTCGAGGCTGTCCTACTGCCACTTTGGCCGTTCTCTTCTTTAAATGCACTGAGTGAGAAGTAATGGCGCCAAGTGTTGGATGCGACCTTCTTCCTCCTTCGAGAACACAAAACAGGTTAAGGGAATAAAGGCAGTATGGCGGTGGCGTGCTCAGGGAGAGAATAAATAACGGTTGTCAGATCCATAGATAAACAATGGAGATCACATCGGAAAAGGTATTGACAGGTGATGAGGATGGGAGGGATTGTTTGACACAAGTCGCGATCTGCGATAGCGATCAGATCACATCGCGGAATTTTCGATCGACATAAGGACACAAGGTGGAACGTTATCCTAAGGGTGCAATTTGCGACATGCGATCGGATCACATCGCAACATCACAATCAACAAAAGTTACAGGATGTAGCGGAGGGAAATAGGTCATGGACAGGATTTCCGATATGCGATAATATCGCATCGCAACGTCGTGTCAGAAGAATTCAAGAGAACAGATGGAAGCAATGGGTATGAATGCGATTTGCAATCTGCGATAAGATCGCATCGCAAAGTAAAATTGTGTTGTAGTTCAAATTATTATTTCAACACTCCCCTTTAATTTCAACTGTTGGGTTATCAATCATACCGAGACATTCCCTTAAAAACTCAAAACTTTTCTGTCCCAATGGCTTGGTCAGAATATCTGCAATCTGCTCCTGAGTCCTGCAGTGTTGCAAAACAATTTCTCCATTGTTTACTAATTCCCTGATGTAATGGAACTTTGTGTCAATGTGTTTCGTTATCTTATGAAACACGAAATTCTTAGATAATGCAATAGCTGAGCTATTGTCACAAAAAATCACAGTTCCTTTTGTCTGTTCTTGGCCTAAACTCTTTAACATCCTTCTCATCCAAACTGCTTGACATGCTGTTGTTGTAGCTGCCACATATTCTGTCTCTGCTGTAGGCAACGCTACAATAGGTTGTTTCTTAGAAGCCCATGAAATGGCTCCTAAACCCATGTGAAAAACATAACTGGATGTGCTTTTCCGATCATCTACACTTCCAACCCAATCACTATCTGTGTATTCAATTAAATCTGAACATTCTGAAGTAGTATATAAAATGCCAAACCTTTTTGTACCTTTAACATACCTCAGAATTCTTTTTGCTGCGTGCCAATGTGCTTCTTTTGGCCTCTCCATGAATCTAGAAATTAAACTAATAGCATGCATTATATCTGGCATAGTTGCAGTCAAATACATTAGGCTGCCAACTATGCTCTTGTACAAACTAGGATCAAAATCCTTGTTGTTGTCCTCTTTGCTGAGTTTTAATCGCATCACTATGGGAGTGATCGCTGCCTTGCTATCCTGCATATTGAATCTTTCCAACATTTCATTAGCATATTTCTCTTGTGAGATAAAAATCCCATTTCCATTTTGTTCTAATTCTATTCCTAAGAAGTATCTCAGCAAACCCATGTCATTCATCTCAAATTCCTCTTTCATGAATGCTTTGAAATTCTCAATAAGATAATCATCATTACTAGTAAAAATAACATCATCAACATATAACACAATAATTAGTATTTTACCATCTTTTTCTTTGATGTAGAGGGTGGGTTCTCCCTCACACTTTCCAAATACTTTTTCCAGTAGATAGGAATCTATCCTACTGTACCATGCTCTTGGTCCTTGCTTCAGCCCATAAAGAGCTCTCTTCAATCTGCACACTTTGTGCTCTTGGCCTTTTTTTCATAGCCTAGAGGTTGTTCAATGTAAACCTCTTCCATTAACACTCCATTTAGGAATGTTGACTTCACATCCATTTGGTAAAATTTCCACTTGTTTTGTGCTGCTATGGATAACACTGCTCTCACGGTTTTCATTCTAGCAACCTGTGCGAAAGTTTCCTCATAGTCTCTCCCATACTGCTGCTTGTATCATTTGACAACAAATCTTGCCTTGTGTCTTTCTATATTGCCTTCAGCATTACTTTTGGTCTTGTAGACCCATATAACTCCAATGACTTCTTTACCTTTTGGTAGCTCAACCAAATCCCATGTCTTGTTTCTTTCTATGGCATTTATCTCCTCATCCATGGTTTCTATCCATTTCTTATCTTTAATTGCATGTTCGAAATGAATAGGGTCATCAACATAACAATATAAAGCAAATAAAGAATTCATACCTTCATCATAAATGTCACTTAAATTTCTGAACTTCTTACCTCCTTCATTTGTTGTGCAAGTGCTTGAAGAAGCACTTGAATTTCCTCCTTGTGGTGTGCTTGGAGAAGCACTTTCATTTATCCTCAAGGGTGCTTCTTACTGTCCTTGTGTTGGTGCTGCTGTTTGGGGATGTATTTCAGCCATCTCATCATCATCTTCATCATGAGACAAACAATTTTTAACATTCATTGTTTTCTCTATGCTTCCATCCCAAGCTTCCTCCTCAATGAACTGAACATCTCTACTCACAAAAAACTTCTTGGTAGATGGGATATACAACCTGTAAGCTTTGGATTTCTCACTATATCCAATGAAAATACATTTCTCCCCTTTGCTATCCAACTTCCTCCTTAGCTGATCTGGAATGTGTGCATAAGCCACACATCCAAAAACTTTCATGTGGGTGACTCCTTGCTTTCTTGCACTCCATGCTTCTTCCGGCACTTTGTTCATTACTGTTTTTGTAGGAAACCTATTCAAAATATACACTGCACAATGTACAGCTTCAGCCCAATAATCATTTAGCAAATTCTTTACCTGCAACATACTCCTCGCCATATCCATGATTGTTCTATTCTTCCTTTCAGCAACTCCATTTTGCTGTGGAGTGTACCTAGCTGTAAATTTCTTATGCATTCCATTTTCTCTACAAAACCGTAGGAATTCCTTGGAGATATACTCACCTCCTCTCTCAGTTCTTAGGACTTTGATATGCAGCCCACTTTGGTTTTCTACAAGTGCTTTGAAATTTCAAATTTTTTCAAACACTTCACTTTTGTTCTTCATGAAATAAACCAAAGTTTTTCTAGTAAAATCATCAATGAATGTTAGAAAATATTGGCTGTCTGCTAGTGATGGAGTTTGCATCGGTCCACATACATCTGAGTGAACGATCTCTATGGGTGCTTTTTCCCTTATGCTTTCCCCTGATGGAAAGCTTTCTCTGTGTTGTTTCCCCAAGATACAACCTTCACAAATTTGTCCGATTTCTATATCAATGTTAATCCTCCTACCATTCCTTTTCTACTCAACAAGTTAAGACCTCCAAAGTTAAGATGTCCAAATCTCAAGTGCCACAACCAATTTTCATCCTTTGGTACGCTTTGGAAAGCCTCTCGTGTCACTACTGCTATTACTTCTTTATTTTTCAAATATGCCTTTATTTGGAGAGGGAACATCCTGTTCCTCGTCATCTTCACTTCAACAATACATCGTTTGCTGGGTGCTCTATCCATGATGGTGCATACATCATTCACAAAGAAAACATTGTACCCCTTTTGAACAAGCTATCCAATACTTAATAGGTTACACTTCATTCCAGGAACATAATAGACATCTGCTATGGTTTTCTTTTCACCTTTCTTTGTAAATATTTTAACTTCTCCTTTACCCATAACTGAAACTTTACTATCAGTCCCAAGTGTGACTTGTGACTTCACACTTTGATCTAAAGTAGAAAACAGGGCTATGTTTCCTGTCATATGGTTGCTGCAACTGGAGTCTAGAAACCATATATCATCATTGTTTGTTTCAGCCATGTTATAAGCTATCAACACATTATATTGGCTGATCTTTTCTCTAGTGATATTTCCACTTGACCTATTAGTCATATCATGCTCCTTCTTCCTACATTCATTGGCATAATGCCCATATTTTTTACAATAATAACATTGGACATTGGATTTTTCATACTTTTGTCCTTGAGCGTGATGCTGTCCACTTTGTTGGTTGTTGCCTTGGCCTTGGTTCTGATTTGGATTGTTGCCTCTTCCTTGAGTGTTTGCTGGACTGTTTCTTCCACATCTGTTTTGGCTTCTGCCTCTTCCTCTCTTGTTTCCTCTGCCTTGACCTCTTCCTCTTCGAAAGGACATCTGGGTCTTAAAGGCTTGCTCTAGAGATGAGCTTTCATTTCTACTCAACCTTTGTTCATGTGTTATCAGTGATGCATGAAGTTCATCAACTGAAAAGTTTGAGAGATCCTTTGTCTCTTCTATGGTGGTGACAATCACATCAAACGTTGAGGGTAGGATCCTCAATAGTTTCTCCACAATCCTCATTTCTTCAAGAATTTCTCCATGAGTCCTTATATGTGTGACCAGACCAATTACATGTGTGAAGAATGAGTCAATATTGTCTGACTCCTTCATGCAAAGATTTTCAAAATCTCTCCTCGGCAACTGTAGTTTTGCTGTCTTCACTTTCTCCATGCCTTGATAGGCTATCTTGAGAGTTTTCCATGCTTCTTTGGATCTCTTGGTTGCTGCTAACCTTGGAAACACACTCTCATGCACTGCTTGATACAAAAATACAAGAGCTTTGGAATCCTCCTTCCTATTGCTCTTCAACAGATCTTTCTCTCCCTGAGTTAATCTGTTAAACTCATTTTCATCTGCTGGTTCTTCAAACCCATATTCAACTAATTCCCATAAATCTTAAGAAGCAAACAGGGCTCTCATGGTTATTGCCCAATAGTCATAGTTTTTCCCATTAAACTGTGGGAGATGAGTATTAAACATACCCATGCTAGTGCTGGTGCTGGCCATTCTAGCACTCTAAATTATGATTCTATTAGTTGACTGTGGTTTTTTTTTTAAATAACTCGCTGTTTCTTCAACAGCAACACAAAAATTAACTTGAGAAATACCTGGATCTTTGACTGAGTCTTCACTCTGCTGGAGAAGCTGCTGCAGCAAAAAAAAACTCCTTCCTTCAGCTTCTTTGACACCTTCAAAGAGCCTAAACAAGCTCTGATACCACTGTTGGGAATTTCTGATGATTCCAAACAAAGATTAACAGAGAATGCTCTTTTTATACACAACGGAAACTAAAATTGTTTTCTGAGAATAGAGTTTACACATACAAACAAAACCTTTGTATTCATAAAAAAACTATTGTTCCAAAATGGGTCTTCCTCTGAACAGAGGAATTACAATAGGGATGCTTCAGTTCCAAAAAAAAATTGCTTTGTCTCTGCACTACTGTGCTCTAATACTCATCATCATAAAACATCGTTTTCTTAATATATATAGAGCATCAATTTACAAAATATCTCTACTAACCTATGCGTGGAGGTGTCTTAATTAACCACCAACCACATTTACTATCATATATAATCTTTGATACAATTCGCTGATCTTAATCAACAAAATCGGCTTTTCCTGGTGTTGTGCAGTCCTCCCCTGACCAGGTGGAATATAATATGGAACATGCTCCATCACTGATTAATGGTTGAATTGCTCAAGGCTATCCTGTTGTCACTTTGGTGGTTCTCTTCTTGAAATAGAGTGAGTGAGAAGTAATGGCGCAAATGGTGAGCTCCAGTATTGTAGCAATAATGCTACAACTCCTGAGGCTTCCTGTCTCTCATTTTATCAACCCAGTAGTTCGTACAAACTTGGAAGCGGCGGTGCTATATGCACAAGTACTAGCTCTTGTCGCAGCTGTCACTTGGTCAGCTGGCACAAGTCCGCTAGGGCTCAATCCAACTTCTATAGGCTCACAGAAGAAGCTTTATCAATGATGGACGAAAGCTAGCTCAAAGGAGACTAAGCTACTTGACAAAAATGAACTAAAAGTAAATCAAAGCATGTAAACCTAGGAAACCCTAATTTAACTAATCTAATCTCTATAAAGCAATGAAGATGAGTGGGACTTCTACCAATGCTGCTACTACATCTAATAAGTGGAAATTCATGGATCTAAACTACTGACATTATAAAAGACATGTTTTTGTACTTTTTCATTAAGTAGGTGGAGTGATTGTGATTTTGTACT
>APFE030462219.1:0-30547 GCA_000404065.3 Pinus taeda | reverse complement strand
TTATCCATTCCAAGCCAACATTGGGAAGATGTTTCAATGGATTTTATCACAGGTTTACCCAAGTCTGAGGGAAAGAGTGTCATCATGGTGGTAGTTGACAAACTTACCAAGTATGCACACTTGTGCATTATCACATCCATTTAAAGCCAGTACAGTTTCTACTGCATTTATGGAAACAATTCAAAAGCTACATGGAAACCCAAAGATTATTGTAAGTGACAGAGATCCCATTTTCACTGGAAATTTTTTGGACAGAATTATTTTCTTGTCTTGGTACTCAATTAGCTCATAACTCATCTTATTATCCTCAATCTGATGGGAAAACTGGAATAGTAAACAAGTTTGGAAGGATATCTTCGTTGCTTTGTATCTGATAAACAGACACAATGGGTCAAATGGTTGCCTCTGGCTGAATGTGGTATAACACTTCCTTCCATACAGCAACAAAAATGACCCCATTTATGGCACTTTATGGGTATGAACCACCATCCATCACATCATATTTAAGAGAAAATTCTAAGGTTCAAGCAGTGGAACATCACATCGAACATCAACAACAAGTCCTCCAACCCTTAAAGGATAACCTCGTGTTGGCACATAATAGAATGAAGCAACAGGCAGATCAACATCGCAGTGAAAAAAGTTTTGTTGTAGGTGATTGGGTATTTCTACGGCTACAACCATATAAGCAAATGTCCCTCAAGCAAGCTAAGAAGGATAATAAATTATCACCAAAGTATTATGGTCCGTAGAAGGTGTTACAAAGGATTGGTACTATGGCATACAAATTGGAGCTTCCTGCAGCTTTTCGATTGCACCCAGTTTTCCATGTTTCATGTTTAAAGAAGGTTATAGGCGACAAGCTTCCAGTTCAAACAATATTGCCAGAACTTGACGAGGAAGGAAAAATTATATTGGAACCGGAAGCAGCCATAGAAACAAGAACTCGACAGCTACGAAATCGATCAATTTCACAGTATCTTATCAAGTGGAAGAATTTATCTGCTGAATATTCCACATGGGAGGATGAGAATTTTATGCATAAGTATCCAGAACTACTCAAGCGTTGAGGACAACACTTTTTTAAAGGAGAGGGGCATGTTGGGTCCCTATAATACTAGTGATTACCCCATTACTATTGTAGTTATACCCCTTATTTATATTGTTGTGGCCCTATTACCCCCATATTGTTAGTTATGTGCCCCATAGAATCCCTCTATTGTTATTTTTGTGGCTTTATATTATTATTGTTAGGTCCGCTCGATTATATTGTGACTCCCTAGACTCCTATATATAGAAAGGCGGTTTTGTCATTTGTATCATCCAAGAATTGTTCATTTATGGAATGTAAAGGAGGTTGCCCCCTCGAAAAGGCTGAATTCTAAGGCGTTGATCTATCTTTTTTATCTTTTCTTGAGCTGGTTTCATAACAACATGACATGACACTAATGACATGGAATACGTGATGTTGTGGCAATGCCAAGTTGTCTTTCTTGCGGCTTATTTCATTGTGCTTTCTTGAACATATGGTACATGTTATCATTCTTCCTCCTTATGACATAAATATGAGGAGTCTTCCACATGATATGGATCTTCATGTTTTGTTAGAGTTCGACATTACTTCATTTTCTCACCTAATGATCATCTTATCTCTAGAGCTCCATATGTGTCTCCTAGCATTCCATCCTTCCCCATCTCCTTCTTTATCATATTTCGATAGAATGATAGAGTTCCTGCATCTACAATCCAGTCATGAAAAGATGGAATTATTCTAATAAACCCCTAGTCTAAGATGGTCCACATTGATCCACTGACAAAGATGCAACTGGGTGAGAAGATGGGAAAGAGGTTGAGTAACTGCATAAAGAGGTTGAGTGATGAATCTCGAGTCAGGAAGAAAACTATGGAGTCAAGGAGCTCAGCATGATAGGTTGAGGGGACATGCACTAGATCAACCTTTTTCACAATTCTCGATGACATATTAACCCAGGTGAGTGTACAATTAAGAATTTCAAGAGATCAGGGCTAAGGATTAAGCTTTAAGATTGCAGATGGCATAGTTCAAGCTCGAGTGAGGAAGAAAATTACACAATTATGGTAGTTAGTGATGTAGGATAAAGGGATGGACATTGAGTAAACACACTGTGGAGTTCGAAGAGACCGAGGAGGTTGGGCTATTTCACAACTACATAAATAAGGATATCAAAGGATGAGATTAAGGTTGTAGTTTGTGAAGTGTGAAATTCTAGAGGTCAAGGCAAAAGATTGAGCACAAAAACAACACAGTGTGATAGTCCTTAGACGCTACAACTACACATTGCGAGTGCGAAAGGGGAAGGTCACAACTAGAGGACTAAAAATGTGTAGTCCAACCTTGTTGTGTTGTGATGGAACATGTTGTGCTTGTCCAAACCTATGTTAAATAATGTGCTCATGAACTTGTTGAAAATTAATCATGTGTGAGCAAGTGAATATGACACTTCCGATCAAATAAGGGACCCTTAAAGCATCAAGTGATGAAGAAGTGATTATGGAATGGACGACTGCAAGATCCTTAGTAGGCTCTGAGATTTGAGCGCATGCAAACTTTTGTAGGTTGCTTTTCACAGTGACGACAATTTTAAATGTTGGTTGATGTTCCTTACATGAATTTTGTCTAAATTGATTGATATGTGTAAATTGGAAAAAGTTGTATAATTCATGCCCCCAAGTATTATCCTAGTTTCTACCAATTGGTATCAGAGAAAGGCTCCTTTAAGATCATCCTAAGAGTTCGAGGGAAGATTAGAGATAATGGTGAAACATGACTGGATTATCTTAGATGGAGTTTAGTTTTTGAATGAATCAAATTAGATAAATTAGAAGAAAATTATGGAAATATACTCAAAATATCTTGTCTTAGATGTATGGTTATCTGTAGAGTATGGAATAAAAGATAATGGATTTAATGCACAAGCTAAGGAGGAAATATTGCAAGGATTATCAAACTTAGAGTTTGAAGAGTGATATGTTGTAAGACTTCAAAAGAGATGTGGGACGAGTTGCAGTATATCTTTGATAATAGTACTGAAGTTTCACATTATATCAAGAGGTCTTCTCTGAAGGATGTAGAACTAAAAGATTCAAGGAAGGTTTCAATATCATGATTGAGAGTAGGAAGAGAATTCCCCTACATGAAATGGATAATATGTTAATCATCACCGAGAGGTTACCAAGGAGACGAAAACTTCAATTAAGTTGGTGGTCCATTTTATTGTAGAAGAATATACCATGTATATTATACACATGAAATTTATAATGGAAGAGAGTTGTACATATAGTAGTAGTGAAGAAGGAACTACATTTATAAAAGTAGCACGTATATATAGTACTCAAGAAGATAATAGTAGCACCTCTATTAGTGAGGAAGAAACAATATCTCATGTGTCTATAAAAGAATTCTTAATCTCAAGAAGGGAAGAATATATTAAAAAATAAGAAGGTGAAAATGTGCTATATACCTAGGGGGGGATAATATGGGGTACAAAAGAAGGTACCCAATGGAATAATGTAATAATGGGATGGGCCATAGCAATAAATAACGTGGTTAACCCATATCATGTAAGGGACCACAACTAGTTAGTAATAATGTAATGGGTCCATGGTATTAGTTCGATGGTATGAGGGAACTATGGTAATGACCCATGGTATTGTATGTATGAGGCCTATATAAAGGCTAGAGACTCCACGTGGAGAGATGTCAAGAAATATTGTATGAACATGCATATGGCTTGTGGAGTGTTCTCCTTCCTTAAGGAGTGAATGTATGGTGTTGCCATGCCTTAAGGGTTTGATATCAATAAAGAAGCATTTCTATCTATTTCCATCTTATTATTTCTTGGGTTTATTTCTATTATCATGTATTTTTCGATCAGATCTATAACAAGTGGTATCAGAGCTATAACAAAAAGAATTTGGATATGAATATAGTATTTCATCTAATGAATCAAAGTATCTGGATGAAAGTATCTACTATAAAAGAAAAATTATATCTCCTTTTGAAGAGATAAGGAATCTTACAGCCAAAAACCATAAACTAGAAGTTGAGATGGTAGAATTAAAGCATTCTCATGATTAGTTTTCACGAGATTACAATTTTGAGGAAGGTAATATAATCTTGGATGAGATTCCTAGCAGTCAAGGATCTCCCCTCACCAACACTAGAATTGGATATAAATAAGAATTGTGATCTAAGAATTTATAAGATAAATGGGTAGATAACCATGGTGAAGAAGATTGTACTGGAATGTAAGTTACTCTTGACGTGTTTTAATTTTGGAGAAGTAGGTAATTATGCTTCTAAGCGTTCAAAAAAGAAGAATAGTGAACATGAAGCCATGGATTAGAATATAAAACTTCAAAAGAAGAAGTAGAGATATTTTCTCCCTTAAGGAGAAAATCTTCAAAGGAAAGCTTCAACTAGTGAAACATGTAATATTCTAAGAAATGGATATACTAGTAATAATAGAGGATACAGTAGGAATGATGTTAGGAATTACAATTCCTTTACTTCTCTACTACATTGTGTTGAATGCTAAAAGTGTAGAAATAGTGGACGCAAAGCAATTGCATGTAGACTTGGAAAGGATATACCTCCTTCTCAAAATAGTGGAATAATAGGAATATATCATGCTAATGATCAACAAGGAAGACTTCACATCAACACTAACAATAGCATGCTAGAAGGGGAAAGAAGGCGTTAGAAACCTGATTTTTATCTGAAATAATATTAGAGGAAAATTAATATATCTAATTATGCTATTCCTGTGGTGGATCTCCTTAAAAGTAGGAGCCATAGTAAAAATAGTCCTCAAGAAAGTAAAAGATTCAACATTCTGATTCGTCTGCCATCACATAATAAGAAGAAAGTGAGCACAAAGAATGAAGAATGAAAGGAAATATGAAATTTATCTCTATTTGGTAACAAGAAGAATGACTCATTATAGATGCTCAGGTACTGGGAGTGAGTTACTTGAATTCTTGATACAATTCATACAAAAGGAAAGATTTACTCAATGTAGGCTATGAAAAGAAGGTGATGCCCCTATCTAGACTCATCACACCAAGACATAGAAGAAACTGGAAAATAATATAGTCAAGGGGAGTAGAACCCTTTTCCATATTAATTGAAAGGGAGAGAATAGATTCATGTGAAGTCAAAGATGCCCAATTCAAGGGGCAGGAAGAAATATAGAAAGCAATGCATCTGAATGTTTGAGGTAAAATTGTTCCCACTTGTACTTATTTAGGTGGACGCATTTATTTTTGTGTATAAATCTATAGAAGAACATATATAACACACTCTAGGGGTGTTTTATCACATTGTTTAGTTTGAATTGTTTTAAAAGTGCTGACAATGGGAGTGTGAGTGCATTTTTGTAAAAATGTTGAGTTAAAACTCTACTTTTACCTGTAAAAGGTCGTAAGTTTAGGCACGGTTTTTAAACAAATGGAAACTAAATTTTGAAATTATGAAAAAGGATTTTTTGGAAAACATATCCATTAAAAAAAGCATTTCTTAGTTATTACACAGATGTTACGGTATGAGATATTCGAAGGGATATTTGAAAGCCATCTTTCAATATTTTGCAATACTGTTTTAGTAATTATTTTAAAAATCAGATTCCAAGAAAATGAGAACGAATTTTTCAAAACAAAAATATGTTTTTTTTGTAACGAACCTATTAAAAAAAACCTCTTTCATTTTTCTCACATATATCAAAGTTTTGGATTTTTGAAGGGATCACGAAACCCTATTTTTCAGGAATTTGTGAATAAAAAGATCATGGACAACACTTCACATGGATGCCACCTCATCAAATATGACTTCGTGATACTTATCTTCAGCAATGAATCCAAAAAAAAGATGATATATTGATGCACATAGGCTTGGAAATATTTTTATGTGCATGTATTTGAGAGATATGTTTTATCTCTTTTATTTTTAGCAATTTGTAACTAAGAATATGCTAGATTTTTTTTTTAGTTTGTAGTCTTTTCTATAAACATAGGTTATAACGAATGAAAAAGGGTTGGAATTTTTGGAAAATTCCTTTGGTAAAGTGTATAGATTTTGATATCAATATAAATTACTCTCTTTAGCGTTATTTGTTCATAATTTTAGAGATTCCTCTATGATGGCTTTCTGGCCTGTCTTGAAGCACTTGTAATTTATTTGTTTGATAACCTTATTCATATGTCTTATTCATTTTCAAAATCGAGTTATTAAAAATAAACTTTTTTTATTAGGTTAGATTTACCATTGCGCAAGTGTTATATGTTTTCATCTTAAATACCTTTAGTAGAATTCATGATTTGCTCTATTTTTTGTGTCTACTTTTATTTGCTTATATTATAGCTAGATGAGAAGTCATCTAAGAAATTTGTTGCTACCTTACCCTTCTATTTTATACATATAGCCTATAAGAAGTAATTTCTTTTCAAGAAGAGTCCATGCCCAATGGTTTTTCTCATCCTTTCCATATCGATGTTGTTTAAAACCAATCAGATCTAGTCCATGTGTTGATTACATAACCAATCATATTTGAATAAGTTATAGAAGGGATTCCCCTTCGAATTGAAAGGGCTATATTTCGATTCAAAAAATTGGTTAGAGCTCACCTTAGAGTTTTTCCCGCAACCAAGGTTTTCTCTAAGTGATAACATTTTGGCGTCGTTGCTCGGGAGGCAAAGTTTTAGTCAAATGGTCCCTGGGAGACTGAAAAAGAAGTAGTTCTTATTGTTGATGGTGAACAATGGTCATACACCAATCAAGTTATGTATCATTCACCTGGAGATTCCATTATCAATCGAATATAGTGCTCAAAACATTCATGAAGCCTCAACTGGTCGAAGACTAAGTTATGTGAATAATTGTTTGCCATCTCCACTCTCTTGAGATGCATCGACAGGCTGCAAGGTATTCTCCTATGAATCGTGCTCATATTCTTGTCTTTCGAAAATGAATTCCTCAAAAATATTAGAAATTATATTCACCAATATTCAATTATGAGGACGAGGATGATGTTTCTCTTGAATTAGAAAAATTTCTGATGAAAAGAGATCTTGGGGTAAGGCCAAAATCCCCTTTCATGTAAAAATCTCGAACCTAGGCCTCTGGGTTATGGCCCACTAGGTCGCTTCGGAAGCGTTTTAAAACTTTAAACCTTTTTATTTTTAAACTGTGGAACTCATTAAATATCGATCATTCCTTAATCATCATCGCAGGCAAATCACGGGTCTCGAGTTTGGAGAAGCCTTCATCGCTACACAATCTGCAGAAATCTTCTTCAGTGCTTTAACACAACTCTCTTCTTTAGATCGCCATTGACCTTTTAAGTGATCGATGTTGATCAACAAACTTGCAACACAAGTTTTGACTCATTTATAAAACACACATAAGCGTTAACCCAATTATAAAATGCACATAAGCGTACACAACATACACTAGAACATGATTCTATATATTATACAAAACAATTATATACTAAGGCCTTTCAGCCTTAGAAACGAGCTCTCACTCGACTACATTTTACTCACTCAGTTTTTTCCTCACAAACAGATATATATCACACCTTCTCCCATTAAATTTATATAAGACACATTATATAAGAAGGATCGATCAGATCCTCTCCTTATTTTTCTCCAACGAAAGTTATCCAAATTGTGTGCATGGATGTTAAGAATGGTAAGTCTATTGAGACATATCCACTTTAAATCCACTTTAAATCTATTTTAAAGCAGATTTTCCTATTTTTCTCCTTCAAACTTTCTCGGAATACAAAATATGGGAAATGATGGTAACTTCACATTTTCATCTTCAGTTTTCTGATCACGAGATCCCGTGTTTGAATCCAAAGGAATCCAATAAATGGAAAACGGTTCTTCTCGATCACCCTCTATGGATTTTTTGTTCCAAGGAACCGAATACACCGGAAGTCTCTCCTCATTGCGATCAGACAAAGATTCTGTAATCCAGACAACCGGTTCCGGAAGTTTCTACAAATTCTCTGACCTCTTTTTCTTTGTAACATCTGTCATCGATTTACCATCACTGTCCTTTGAATTATTACTTCATTTTTCATCAACAACGTCATCACTTATCCTCTCAACTGGTTTAGGATAAGCTACGTTATTCAGGCACCCACAGCAATGTCGTTCAAAGGGATAAGGCCCAAAGCTATCATAACCAATCGTGGGTATGAATCTCATCGGGTAATCATCTCGGTGCGAGAATTGTTCTTTGGTATTGAAAGGTTGACTGTACATAAAAGAAGAAGGCGGAGGAGCATAGGTGTAAGACCTAAAATCTCTAACATATCCTTCATAAATCCTGAACTTAGGCCTGTAAAATTCGTAGTCGAAAGGACAATGCCAGTAAGGACCGCCCCCATACTGAAAGCCACAATCGTGGAGATGACCATAATAATTCCTCGGTGATTCTCTATAACGATAATAAGGCTCTGTCCACAGCCTCCTCGATCCACTTTAGATTCTTTTTTTCTCCTTTTTTTTTTATTAAAGAAGGGGTTAGATGCTTCTGCATCAAACTCGCGAGGTACAAAAATTTATGACCTCCTAGTCATATGCTTCTCCTTGTCCTTAGCAATTCTTCCCACTACATCTCTTAAGTGGAACTACCTTCATGATCTTCTGTGAGCTGCAACCAACCTCTGCAGTAACAGTCTCCTCTGTTACACGATACCTCACTAAGCCCTTTGCACTCAGTCTTTTGGCATCCTTCTCGTTCTCTTCTCTAGAACCAATTGAGCACACCTTGCTCTAGGTTGCTACAAATCTTCTCACCTTCCGCTGCCGCCATCTGCACAATTGTAAGACCATAAACTCTGCAACTTTAACACCAGTGTACCTCTTTCCCCTTCTGCTTGCATTCTTCTTCCTTCTCACTGGAAATCCTTTCCGAGCTCTGATACCACTTGATGAAAAGAGATCTTGGGGTAAGGCCAAAATCCCCTTTCATGTAAAAATATCGAACCTGGGCCTGTGGGTTATGGCCCACTAGGTCGTGTCGGAAGCATTTTAAAACTTTAAACCTTTTAATTTTTAAACCGTGGATCTCTTTAAATATTGATCATTCCTTAATCATCATCACAAGCAAATCATGGGTCTCGAGTTTGGAGAAGCCTGCATGGCTACACAATGTGTGGAAATCTTCTTCAGTGCTTTAACACAACTCTCTTCTTTAGATCGTCGTTGATCTTTTAAGTGATCGATGTCGATCAACAAACTTGCAACACAGGTTTTGACTCATTTATTAAACACACATAAGCGTTAACCCAATTATAAAACGCACATAAGCTTACACAACATACACTAGAACATGATTCTATATATTGTACAAAACAATTATATACTAAGGCCTTTCAGCCTTAGAAATGAGCTCTCACTCGACTACATTTTACTCACTCAGTTCTTTCCTCACAAACAGACATATATCACACCTTGCATTATATAGGAAGGATCGATCAGATCCTCTCCTTATTTTTCTCCAACGAAAGCTCTCCAAAATGTGTGCATGGTTGTTAACAATAGTAAGTCTATCGAGACATATCCCCTTTAAATCCACTTTAAATCTGTTTTAAAGTAGATTTTCCTATTTTTCTCCTTCAAACTTTCTCAGAATCCAAAAGATGGGAAATGATGGTAACTTCACATTTTCATCTTCAGTTTTCCGATCACGAGATCCCGTGTTCGAATCCAAAGGAATCTAATAACTGGAAAACGGCTATTCTCAAGCACCCTCTGTGGATTTTCTGTTCCAAAGAACCGAATACACCGGAAGTCTCTCCTCATTGCGATCAGACAAATATTCCACAATCCAGACAACCGGTTCCAGAAGTTTCTGCAAATTCTCTGACCTCTTTTTCTTGGTATCATCTGTCATCGATTTACCATCACTGTCCTTTGAATTCTTCATTTTTCATCAACAACGTCATCAGTTATCCTCTCAACCGGCTTAGGATAAGCTACGTGATTGGGGCACCCGCGACAATTCCGTTCAAAGGGATAAGGTCCAAAGCGATCATAACGAGTCGTGGGTACGAATCTCATCGGGTAATCATCTGGGTGCCGGAATTGTTCATTCGGATTGAAAGGTCGACTGTACATAAAAGAAGAAGGCGGAGGAGCATAGGTGTAAGACCTAAAATATCTACCATCTCCTTCATAATTCCTGAACTTAGGCCTGTAAAATTCGTAGTTGGAAGGACAATGCCAGTAAGGACCGACCCCATACTGAAAGCCACAATTGTGCAGATGACCATAATAATTCCTCGGTGATTCTCTATAACGATAATAAGGCTCTGTCCATGGCCTCCTCGCTCCACTTTATATTATTTTTTTCTCTTTCTTTTTTTTTTATTAAAGAAGGGGTTAGATGCTCCTGCATCAATTTCATATGCATATACATAGGCTTGGGCTTAAATTTCATGAAGACTTCCTCATGAAAATGTTTATGAAAACCATAGAAGAAAAGACAAGATCTTGTTATGAAAGGTTTCCACCTCCTAGCCTCTATTCTCTTAAAGAGTTTAATACTATTTTTGATAAGAATTTTATGGAATGTTGGCAATCTTCATCACTTTTTGGAAATTTTTGTTAATATTTTGAAAGTTGAATTCAATAAGTGGGAATTGACAACGATAATGAAGGTTGATTGATGAAGAAATCAAAGAATACTTCTCTAAATTATCTTCTCATCAAGAGGAAATAGTAGACAATGGTTGCCATCATACTCAGGAAAATATTCAGCATGAAGTAGTTTCAGTTTTAATTATACATGAAAGAAATCAGGACCTTAATTTTTAGACTCATTTTCCCTATTGCAGAAAGCCAATAGTATTTTCGTATTTTAAATGAGCAAGATAGGAATGAAAATTTCCAATCGATTTTTTCTTCATATCATTAATATTCTGAATGTATGTTGCAAGAAGAAACTTGTGAAAAATAGACTTTTGAAATTGCATGTCTCAAAACTCTAGACAATGAGTGAGTTCATCACAGTCATGAATTAGAGCTTCTGGGAAATTTTCAATAAGTATCTTGAATTTGAAAAAATAAGTTTAATATGAGTAATGAAGTTTCTGGAGTTACTCCCATATATGAACAGTCTATAAGGAAACCATTCCTTATATGGGTTTATCTTTGATATCCAGGACTTTTGAATTTTGAAAAGGGAGTATGATCTGTAGGAATGTTTGGATCTAGAAAGAGCTATGATTTTAAAAGGAAGTTTTGATTCCATGGGGCAAATATCATATTTAAATTATATGTAAAGGCTAGAATTGTAATAGGATTTTGACAACACTCTACCCTTGATGAAGTACTTATACAATTGTAATAGGATTTTGACAACACTCTACCCTTGATGAAATACTTATACAAACTTCGACTTGTAAAGATAAATCCTCTCAAGTCATGTGAGAACAGTAATAGGATAATAATAGCCGGTAACATTCTCTACATTTAGGAGTAACCTCACAAAAATGTTGTTCACTACAAATATTTTCGAGTCTAAAAGTAATAGATGAAATGTACTTATTGTTTTTATTTTTCTTTTACTTAGTCCTTAATTATAAAAAAGAAAATTGAATTTTTAAAATAATAGGAAAATTATTTTCGAAATTAATACTCATATTTTTAAAATACAAGTAATAATTTGAAAATATATAATAGAAAATTTTATAATTTCAATTACATATAAAAATAGAAGTTATATATATATATATATATATATATAAACTCATAGGATTATGATAGTTTATTGATTAAACTTGTAGTGTAGACAAATTCTAGTTCAATTTGAAAGGAAAATATACCTAGAAAACTTGAAACAGTCCTAGTGGACATACATTAATTTTACTATAAATAAAACTCCTTTTAATTCATGCCTTTCACAATTAATGTGATTATTTTCCATTATTTTTCAACAATTCAGCTATTCATGTAGTGACACTTAACTAATTCAAAATTTCAATTTACTTTTATAATTTACATTTTAGTCACTACTGTTTATATATATATATATAATGTATTTATTTGGGTAATTTAAATTTATTCTTTTAATTTTAATTTTTTATTAAATGGCACCCTAATTGATATATGTATATATTTGTAAAAGTTAAATAATTAAAATGATATATTTAACAAAAAAACTAGAAATATTTATATTGGGGAAAAATAAAAGAAATATTTATAATATAAAATAAAATATAAAAATTGAAACTGGGTTCAATGATTTATTTTTAACAATAATTTGTTATTTTTTGGTAAAACCCTAAATTAAAAAGAATAAGAAGAAGTTAAAAATGATATTGGGATGACTATAAACATTTAGTAAGGCATTAATTAATAATAAAAAGTTAAATTAATAAGAATAGTCTTTTACAATACCATGGGCCAATACCATGGCTTATCAATGCTACAAGTCTAAAAACCATAACTTATTTCACAATCAAAATATTTTATAACAATGTGACAAGATTCTTAACAGTGGATTTTCACCCCCACGTAGATATTATTACAATGTAAAAAATAGTCTTCGACAATACCATGGTTTATGTATAAGACATCCCAAAAAACATAAATTATTTGCTAAACAAAATATTTTATAACAATATTACAAGATTATGGATATTAACCTGTAAATCATCTTTGTTACAATACCATGGCCCAATGCCATGGATTATCAATATCACATGCTAAAAAACCATAAGTTATCTCATAGTAAAAATAATTTATTTTAATTTAATTTTACAACATTTTTTTAATTGAATGTAAAAGGGAAAATGCTACAATTTGAGATATATCTAAACCCTCTATCTATCCTCAAGACTACTAAAAATATTCCCATAGAAAGTAATTTAAGGTTTTAATAAAATTAACCTAAGATGGATTAGGACATAAATTAATCTTGTTGTATGTGAAACCCCTTTTATTTATTTCTTTACCTATTAATATTATTTTTATGTCATTATTGTTTTCATATTTCTTTTACTTTGTCCATAATTACAAAACTAACTTTAATTTTTTTTTGGTAAGCTTTGTAGCAATACATGTTCATCAATGTACTAGAATTTAGACCAATTTTTGTTTTGTCTTGGTGCCAACATGTTTTTGTTGTTTGTAGATGTTGGAGAGAACCTACATTCATGAGAGAGATACATGGGGAATTTTTTTAATTTTTTGTGTTTTCTTCTAGGCCTACTAGCTGCGTGAATGAGTTTTTCAACTAGTAGGTCTACCTAGCATCCTCAAATGATGTTTTCACTTGAGATTTTTCTCTTATTCTTTAGTTTTTATTTATTTTCCTTTCCTATTCTACTCAAAAAACCAAAATCATTTTCAAGTATAGGAATACTTCCAATGAATCAAAGTGCACATCAAGATTACATTTAAAGTTACCTATAGGATTGAAATGTATTCTTTAACATGTACGTAGATGTAAGAGACTCAATTATTTGACTTTGATGATACCAAACATAGTTGAAGAAGAGAGTACTTTTGCAACTTAGTGACTATCTTAAACCATATTTCAATATAGTTGTGATGCCCCTCATCCACAGGTTCAGTTGGATCATCTTGGATACATTATTCTTACATCACCTTCAAATCTTCCACTTTTTGCTAATTTTTCTATTGAGCACATGAAGGATTTGATGGTAACACTTTCTCAATCTTAGATTTTGATGTCAACTCTTCATCAAATGAAACCTAGGATTCTTTGCTGTTCTCTATTGAATCCTTTTTTTCTACATGTTGTCCTTCAATGCCATTAAGAGATTTTTGTTTTTTTTGTAATATTCTTCGTGAGGTGAGATGAATACCATTGAGATCAAGAGGAGATGTTTGGAAGTGTTGTACCTCAACATTATAGGTTGAGTGAGTTACTTCATTATGTGGGTTCAGAAATGGTGGTATAGGTACTTGAGTAGGAGTGGATATTTGATATGGATGTGGTTGGGGTTGTGCTTGTCGTGGAGGTGAAAGGTATGGATACCATAGAGTTGAGTATGGAGGATAATGAGGATATTTTGGTTGGCTCCCATAAGTTCCTTTCCAACCTTGTTGCGAACATTATTTTTGGGGTTGTGATGGATAATATTGCTAAGGAAAGCGTGTGTTCCAATTACTTTTAGATGGATGTGAATAAGATTGAAATTGTGAATTAGGCTCTTGCATCATATTTGGTTGAATAGGTTGCCATGGTCATCTTGGAGATACATAACATAACTACATTGGGAATTGGCTTACTCCAGTGTCCTCTCGGTAAACTTCCTTAAACCTTGGTAATGAGGGACAATATTTAACATCATCTGATTTTGCATGGACAACACAAATATAAACATCTTATCTTTGCTTATTTTGTATTATTAACATTTCTACTTGTTCACTTAGATTTCTAAGAATCTATATTTTAAGTTTATAAAGCAAATTTCCAAGTTTAGTTTGGCTTACAGATATTGATACTAATTGACTTACTCTTTCCCTTCCTCTTAATATGTTTTTGCATGTTTCACGAATTTCCTTAAATGATAATTCCTATACATTACCTCTACTCGTGAGATTAATAATATCAATCAACTAATCCCTAACTCTTCTAGGTAAGAGGGTTTTTAGTGTGTCATATATTATTGAATTCATCCCTCAACTCATGAAACATTAAAGAGCTCCATACTTCAATGTTGCATAAAATAATCTCATTTTTTTAGCGTTTAACAAGTAAGCATAAGATTCACAAATGATTTCAAATTCAAAGAGAAAGGCTTCTTAATCCTCTCACATTAGACCATGAAAGTTTGGAAGAAAATATGGAGGGATGTTATTCATGTGCATACTACCAACAATATCTTGAATGGGAAATCTGAGATGATATTCCTCAGTCTAATCATATCTACCTGCAAAAGTGGATGGTAATGTGGCTCTTACTGCACCAGATGATCATATGGGGGGGGTGGGTTGGTGTTGGAGATTTATTGTATTTTTATGATTGAAAGAAAAGACTAATGCAATTCACTTTTCTATTTTTTAAATGAAATAACCCTAACACAAATTTTTGTTTATGCAGAAATTAAAAGAAATTAATTAGCTAGGGAAGAAAACAATGAATACTTGGACACCTCCCCAACAATGGTGGAAAAAGGTGATGAGCCTTAATATTCCAACAAGAATGTTGTAACTCCCAAGGCTAGTGATTTTAATTATCAACCTAGTGTTCTTAGAAACTTAAGAGGTATCAACACTATATGTGTAGCATACACTGTGTCCCAAGTTTGCTATGATGATGTAATGCACTACATCTATTGAAGTGAAAACATAAACTAATTGCAGAAAATGAAATGCTCGAAATGGAAACCTGAACCTATTATAAGAACGAAAGTACAAGGAAAGAAACCTATTCTAATTTCATAAAGTAAATATCATGGAATAAATGTCAACCATTACATTTCAAAGAATTTAGGTCCATTAAAAAAGTTCATCGGATTTGGAAATCAACAAAATCATCATTGTATTACCCATTTCATAAATCTGTCCATTAGCCCAAATGGATGAAATGTTTTGCATGAGAAAAGAGGCAAGTCGTAGGTTGTCTTTAGTGTTCCCTATTATTTTATTTGGAAGATAGGGGCCTTTATTTAACCCTAAGGGACAACAACCAATCTTCTTGACTGAATTTGGACAAGTATATGCATGGTGGAAGGCTACTACAAGGTTTCATGTAGTACTATTACAAGAAACATCAAATTTTGTATAGGGAGTTATAATTCATTGAATGAAACCAAAACAAATCAAATTTGAATGGGATAGTTTTTTTTATTGACTAGGATGTCTTAGGTCTCGATTCCAAATGGAATTACTCAAAAATAACTTCGTTAACCCATGCTAAAAAATGGCATAAAAATCATGTCAAACTCATTCCAAGTCAATTCATCGTCCCAAACACCTTTAACATTCTGTACGTCTTCCCATAGAGAGCGCAACACACTCTGATACCACCGTATAATGATGCCTGCCCTCATATCTATGCACTTTCACCACCTTATGTTGTCTAAACATGAGATTAGGGGCTACTATGACAATAATTGACCTCCTAGGTGAGCTCAAGGAAGTGGAGCCGATGAGAAACCATAAGAAAAATGTTCTACACCTATTATAGGACTCCCAAAATCCTTCTTGATAATCCTTATGAATAGTCGTTGGGCGCCACTAAGTTTCTAGACCATTAGTTCCCCTGTTTCAGATGAGTTCCATCTGGAACTCATCTGAAACTGGTCTGTAACTCATCTAAAACAAGGCATCGGTGCGACTATGGAATTTTCTCCTTAGTCCTATTCTTGCGAATCTGAAATTTTTGCCACTTTTCAAGTCGAGAATCTATGTCACTGCCCATAAACACCCGTAGCTTTCAAAATCCATAATTTACATGAAAACAAGACTTGGAAGACAAAAACTGGCTCTAGCACTAGGAGCGACCATCCTTCACTAGGATTGACATTCTGTCAAACACATGACATTAATATAATCTACATGATATGAATACAAGAAAGGCCATGAATGAAAGATAACTCATATGAGACTTGACAAGAAGGATCACCGCCCTCTTCCATTAACTGTTTTGATGTAAATTAGGTCTTGCATCCATTATCCTTTCAGTTACAAGTAAATACATTAAATAGCCTTCTCAAGATTATGAGTCACGTAGTTTTTCTCATGATTATTCAACTTCCTCGAATAATAGAACACCGCCTATCCCTCCTGCATAAGGACTGCACTAAGTCCTCTTTTACATGAATATGTGAACACTAAAAAATATTTATCTCGATCTACAATCTTAAGGACTCGATCATTGATCAAGAACTGCTTCAACTGCTCAAAACTAGCTACACATTTTTTTTCAATTCAAACATATTAACTTTCCTCTGCAAGCATGTCATAAGATATGAAATACGTAATAAGTTCATAATTAATCTTCTGTAGTAAGATCCTAATACCAAGAATGATATCACCTCATCTACATTATTTAGACCTCACCACTCCAATAGTGTACCTTTTTCTGAAATAAACTGCACTTTCTAAGCTTAGCATACAACTAATGTTGTCTTAGCAATCTCAACGCTACTACCAAATGCTCGACACTCTCTTTCTCATTATTACAATGTATGAAAATGTCATCGATGAATACAATAACAAACTTGTTAAAATAAGGATGTAAGACACTATTCATCAAAGACATAAAAGTAGCTAGGGCATTAGTCAAACAAAATAGAGCTACAACAAACTCATAATTCCCATACCGAGTCTTGAAGGATGTCTTGTAGATATCATCTTCCTTGATGCCTATCTGTGGTATCCTAATCGCAAATACATCTTAGAGAACATTGCTACTCCCTTGAACTGATCAAACAAGTTGTGAACCCTTAGCCATGGGCACCTATTCTTTATTGTCATATTTTTTAGTTTCCTTTATTCAATATATAATCTGAGAGTACCACCTTTCTTCTTTACAAACAAAACTAGTGCACCCCAATGTGATACACATGGTCTAATGTATCCCTTGTCTTAATTGTTACATGTTTTCTTAACTAATTAGAGAAGTGTCTCTAGCTAGCTTAAATTCAACATTCAGTATGTACAAATATATCTTTAACGCTTTTTTAGTGGATTTCATAACATTGTCAATATGAAGTAAATTTAGAAATGTTAAATTTATGTCTGTATATTAATTTTTTTTTGACAAATAACGAAAACAAGTATATTATCTCATGTGGAAGTTTTAAGAAAATGAAATTATCGAGATTGAAGATATATATTATGATAAAGGAGTAAATTTTTTTATTGTTCATTTCAATTTTAGGGATATAGCCTATGTTTAATATAGTTTTTGATTAATCTTATAATTTTTTTTAAAAGAGCCATCTTGAAATTTTCATTACAATTTTTTTGGGCGAAAGGTTTTCAAATTCTCAACTATTATAATTTATCAGATATATCTTATTGCAGTTTAAATGATTCTAGAAACTTTTTCTTAGTATTAGCAAGCTCATTCTAATTTTATTTTTTGAGATATTTGTTTTATTGTCTCTAAACAACATATTGATCTTTTGTTTAGTAGGTAAAAATGTAATAAAGGAACAATATTTGAAGTAAGTACACACGGTTTCATGACAACAAAAACCCATGCATCCCTTGTGACTCCTCTTTCAATCAGTACTCCATTAGATAATACCTACATACATATTATTACTTCTACATATATTTTCATATATAGCAACTTACCAAAGTATCTTTAGAATCAATTTAAAAATATATATTCAATTATCTTTATGTTATAGTGCAAGAAGAACAACATTCCAAAAGATTGCTATCTAGTTCTTAAATAGTTTAGTATAATGGATAAGGGCATGGTTAAGTCTCCTTAATTACACCCTAATGTATTTTTTCTAATATTATTGTTAGGTCGCACATGTTTGTATGGTTGAACCATGACTCACGTGAATCTCTCTCAATGCATACCTCACCCTAGATAGCCTTTCCATGACATATATGAGAATATACATGAATGGTACAAGAGATCAATGGTTGTACCGATACTACTAACAACTAAGACATAGGTGATCCAACACCTATAACAAAAATATGCAGGATATGCCAATCATTGCTCATGAATCTATGAACAATAGGAAATGTTTTACAAGAAGAATCCACAATCTCATGAGCATAATACAATTCTCCATCAGTGAGATAAATTGTCGAGAAATGACACTCAGTTATGAAACATTAGAATGCATGGATGAAATATACATTCACTACATTGAACATACATCATGGCTAACCTCTATCCATGACACGAATAAATAAATGATCAATAATATGTGCCATACATGAAAACAATGTCACCAACCATAAATCATGATCTCAGCATTAGAAATCAACAACAGAAAATAATACATAGTGGCCCTAAATAATATGCATCAACAACACCATGACTAAAAAAAATAGCATCTAAATAGGCCAGTATATCCACTCTCTACAACTATAAATGGTAGCAACAAAAACCATCATATGGATTATGATCTTCTAAAAAATATCCAAAAACGGATAATAGTATATAATGATGTAATGTCAACAACATCATCACATCATCTACTGGTTAACTTAGATTGCTAAGAATTTCTATTTTAAATTTATCAAGAAAATTGCCAACTTTAGTTTGGCTTACACATCTTCATACTGATTGACTTACTCTTTCCCTTCAACTTAATATGTGTTTGCATGTTTCACAAATTTCCTGAAATGGTAATTTCTATACATTACCTCTACTCATGAGATTAAGAATATCAATCCACTCATCCCTAACTCTTCTAAGTAAGAGGGTTTATAGTGTCTCATATCCTTAATGATGTAATTTTCCCTCTTAACATTGTACATGAACCTCTCTATTAGATCCTCAACAATTTCATCTTCATTCTGATTCATTTTAAATATTTCTTCTTTAAGATAATTATCATTAAATTTTTCCAGAAATATATTTTGCATCTCACTCCATGATATTATTGAATTCATCCCTCAACTCATGAAATATTTAAGAGCTCCATCCTTCAATGTTGCATAAAATAATGTCCATTTTTTATTGTTTAAATGGTAACCATAAGATCCACAAAGGATTTCAAATTCAACGATAAAATTTCCACTTTTCGCTAATTTTTCTATTGAGCACATGAAGGATTTGATGGTAACGCTTTCTCAATCTGAGATTTTGATTTCTACTCTTCATCAAATGAAAGCGAGGATTCTTTGTTCTTCTCTATTGAATCTTTTTTTCTACATGTTGTCCTTCAATGCCATTAAGAGATTTTTGTTTCTTTGTAACATTCTTCGTGAGGTGAGATGAATACCATTGAGATCAAGAGGAGATGTTTGGAAGTGTTGTACCTCAATATTATAATTTGAGTGAGTTACTTCATTATGTGGGTTCAGAAATGGTGGTATAGGTACTTGAGTGGGAGCTGATATTTGAGATGGATGTGGCTGGGGTTGTGGTTGTGGTGGAGGTGAAAGGTAGGGATACCATAGAGTTGAGTATGGAGGATACTGAGGATATTGTGGATGGCTTCCATAAGTTCCTTTCCAACCTTGTTGCGAACATTATTTTTTGGGTTGTGATGGATAATATTGCTAAGGAAGGCGTGTGTTCCAATTACTTTTAGATGGATGTGAATAAGATTGAAATTGTGAATTAGGCTCTTGCATCATATTTGGTTGAATAGGTTGCCATTGTCCTCTTGGAGATACATAACATAGCTGCATTGGGAATTGACTTACTCCACTGTACTCGTAAGTTGTCTTTAGTCTTCCCTATTATTTTATTTGGAAGCTAGGGGCCTTTATTTAACCCTAAGGGACAATAACCAATCTTCTTGAGTGAATTTGGACAAGTATATGCATGGTGGAAGGCTACTACAAGGTTTCATGTAGTACTATTACAAGAAACATCAAATTCTCTATAGGGAATTATAATTCATTGAATGGAACCAAAACAAATAAAATTTGAATGGGATAATTTTTTTATTGACTAGGATGTCTTAGGTCTCCATTCCAAGTGGAATTACTCAAAAAGAACTCCGTTAACCCATGCTAAAAAATGGCATAAAAAGCCTCTCAAACTCATTCCAAGTCAATTCATCCTCCCAAACACCTTTAACATTCTGTACATCCTCCCAAAGAGAGCGCAAACCACTCTCGTACCACCCTATAATGATGCTTGCCCTCATACCTATGCACTTTCACCACCTTATGTTATCTAAACATGAGATTAGGGGCTACTATGACAATAATTGACCTCCTAGCTGAGCTCAAGGAAGTGGAGTCGATGAATAACCATAAAAAAAATGTTCTACACCTATTGTAGGACTCCCAAAATCCTTCTCAGTAATCCTTATGAATAGTCGCTGGGTGCCACTAAGTTTTTAGACCCTTAGTTCCCCTGTTTCAGATGAGTTCCATCTGGAACTCATCTCAACTGTAACTCATCTAAAACAAGGCATGGGTGCGACTAGGGAATTTTCTCCTCAGTCCTATTCTTGCGAATCTGAGATTTGTGCTACTTTTCAAGTCTAGAATCCATGTCACTGCCCATAAACACTCGTATCTTTCAAAATCCATAATTTACATGACAATAAGACTTGGAAGACAAAAACTAGCTCTAGCACTAGGCCTGACCATCCTTCACTAGGATTAACATTCTGTCAAACACATGGCATTAATATAATCTACATGACATGAATACAAGAAAGAGCATGAATGACAGATAACTCATATGAGACTTGACAAGAAGGATCACCACCCTCTTCCGTTAACTGTTTTGATGTAAATTAGGTCTTACATCCATTATCCTTTGAGTTACAAGTAAATACATGAAATAGCCTTCTCAAGATCATAAGTCACGTAGTTTTTCTCATGATTATTCCACTTCCTCGAATAATAGAACATCGCCTATCCCTCCTGCATAAGGACTGCACTAAGTCCTCTTTTACATGAATATGTGAACACTAAAAAATCTTTACCTCGATCTACAATCTTAAGGACTCGATCATTGATCAAGAACTGCTTCAAATCCTCAAAACTAGCTACACATCTTTTTTCAATTCAAACTTATTACCTTTCCTCTGCAAGCATGTCATAGGATATGAAATACGTAATAAGTTCATAATGAATTTTCTGTAGTAAGCTCCCAATACCATGAATGATCTCACCTCATCTACATTATTTAGGCCTAACCACTCCATGATGCCCCTTATCTTTTTTGGATCTACTACTATGTCTTCTTTTGAAACAACATGTCCCAAATAGTGTACTTTTTTCTGAATAAACTGCACTTTCTAAGCTTAGCATACAACTGATGTCTTAGCAATCTCAACGCTACTACCAAATGCTCGACATTCTCTTTCTCATTATTACAATATATCAAAATGTCATCGATGAATACAATAACAAACTTGTTAAAATAAGGATGCAACACACTATTCATCAAGCACGTAAAAGTATCTAGGGCATTACTCAAACCAAATAGAGCTACAACAAACTCATAATTCCCATGCCGAGTCTTGAAGGATGTCTTGTAGATATCATCTTCCTTTATGCCTATCTGTGGTATCCTAATCGCAAATATATCTTAGAGAACATTGCTACTCCCTTGAACTGATCAAACAAGTTGTGAACCCTTAGCAATGGGCACCTATTCTTAATTGTCATATTTTTTAGTTGCCCTTATTCAATATATAATCTGAGAGTACCACCTTTCTTCTTTACAAACAAAAATAGTGCACCCCAATGTGATACACATGGTCTAATGTATCCCTTTTCTTAATTCTTACATGTTTCCTTAACTAATTAGAGAAGTGTCTCTAGCTAACTTAAATTCAACATTCAGTATGTACAAATATATCTTTAATGCTTTTTAAGTGGATTTCATAACATTGTCAATATGAACCAAATTTAGGAATGTTAAATTTTATATATGTGTATTAATTTTTTTTTTCACAAATACAGATAACAAGTATATTATCTCATGTGGAAGTTTTAAGAAAATGAAATTATCGAGATTGAAGATATATATTATGATAAAGCAGTAAGTTTTTTTATTGTTCATTTCAATTTTAGGGATATAGCCTATGTTTAATATAGTTTTTGATTAATCTTATCATTTTTTTTAAAAGAGCCATCTTGAAATTTTCATTACAATTTTTTTGGGTGAAAGGTTTTCAAATTCTCAACTATTATAATTTATCAAATATATCTTATTGCAGTTTAAATGATTCAGAAACTTTTTCTTAGTATTATTAAGCTCATTCTAATTTTATTTTTTGAGATATTTGTTTTAGTGTCTTTAAACTACATATTGATCTTTTGTTTGGTAGGTAAAAATGTAATAAAGGAACAATATGTGAAGTAAGTACACACGGTTTCATGACAACAAAAACCCATGCAGCCCTTGTGAGTCCTCTTTCAATTAGTACTCCATCAGATAATACCTACATACATATTATTACTTCTACATATAGTTTCATATATAGCAACTTGCCCAAGTGTCTTTAGAATCAATTTAAAAAAATATATTCAATTATCTTTATGTTATAGTGCAAGAAGAACAATATTCCAAAAGATTGCTATCTAGTTCTTAAATAGTTTAGTATAATGGATAAGGGCATGGTTAAGTCTCCTTAATTACACCCTAATGTATTTTTTCTAATATTATTGTTAGGTCCCACATGCTTATATGGTTGAACCATGACTCACGTGAATCTCTCTCAATGCATACCTCACCCTAGATAGCCTTTCCATGACAAGTATGAGAATATACATGAATGATACAAGAGATCAATGGCTGTACCGATACTGCTAACAACTAAGACATAGGTGATCCAGCACCTATAACAAAAATATGCAGGATATGCCAATAATTTCTCATGAATCTATGAACAATATGGAATGTTTTACAAGAAGAATCCACGATCTCATCAGCACAATACAATGCTCCATCAGTGAGATAAATTGTTGAGAAATGACATTCTGTGATGAAACATTAGAATGCATGGATGAAATATACACTCACTTCATTTAACATACACAATGGGTAACCTCTATCCATGACATGAATAAATAAATGATCAATAATATGTGCCATACATGAAAACAATTTCACCAAACATAAATCATGATCTGAGCATTAGAAATCAACAATAGAAGAAAATACATAGTGGCCCTGAATAATATGCATCAACAACACCATGAATAAAAAATATAGCATCTAAATATTAGGACAATATATCCACTCTCTACAACTATAAATGGTAGCAACAAAAACCATCGTATGGATTATGCTATTCTAAAAAATATCCAAAGACGGATAATATTATATAATGATGTAATGACAACAACATCATCACATCATCTACTTGTTCACTTAGATTGCTAAGAATTTCTATTTTAAATTTATCAAGAAAATTTCAAACTTTAGTTTGGCTTACGCATCTTGATACTGATTGACTTACTCTTTCCCTTCATCTTAATATGTGTTTACATCTCTCACAAATTTCCTGAAATGGTAATTTCTATACATTACCTCTACTCATGAGATTAGAAAGATTAATCCACTCATCCCTAACTCTTCTAAGTGAGAGGGTTTATATTGTGTCATATCCTTAATGATGTAATTTTCCCTCTTAACATTGTACATGAACCTCTCTATTAGATCCTCAATGATTTCATCTTCATTCTTATTCATTTTAAATATTTCTTCTTTAAGATAATTATCATTACATTTTTCTAGAAATATATTTTGCATCTCCCTCCATGATATCATATAATTCATCCCTCAACTCATGAAAGATTTAAGAGCTCCATCCTTTAATGTTGCATAAAATAATGTCCATTTTTTATTGTTTAACAAGTAACTATAAGATCAACAAAGGATTTCAAATTCAAAGAGAAAGGTTCATGAATCCTCTCACCTTAGACCATGAAAGTTTGGAACGAAATATGGAGGGATGTTAGAAATGTAATAATAGAACAATATGTGAAGTAATGTAAAATGGTTTCATGACAACTAAAACTGGAAACCCTTTTTTCATCATACCAATCTCCATGGCACAACCATATCCATAAAACCATCAACCCCAAAATGCATGAAATATGACAACCCCATGTCAACTCATAAGAAACATATAATCCATGCATAATAAAAAAATAAACATCTCCAATGGATGAGCATTGAGATGCATGGCCAACTCCCTCCTCTAAGGATCCATAATACCATCAAAATATTGGAATCATAAAAAGTGCTCTCTTGAATATGTGCCATCTCTCATAATCACATTTTCACAAGACAACATAAGTAGCAAAAATCCATCATCAAGAAATCATAATAAATATTATAAGAATCAAAATCACCACAAGCTAAGTGCATGCAGAAACAATATGCGCCAAATAATCTCTGTTCCTATGAACACCTCACATCCATTTTGCAGTCTAAAATATCTAACATGCAAGAGTGGACTCCAATATGTGTTGTTTTTTTCAACTCAAAAGGTGATGAGATAAAGTACTCCCTATTGAATTTCCATGACCCAAGTGTTATGCTAGAATATTAAATAATAGATGCTACCAAACAAAATATCACAACTAAAGTACTTTTGCACAATGGAATATATAAAATAGTATATCTACTAGTGCTCAAAATAAAGACAACCTTTTACAACATATTGTACAAATATGTACAAAAACCCAACTTTGTTATATTAAACAAACTTAATAATAAAATAGTCTAGGGTTGTCCTACTAGAAGTAATGGCCCTCATACATCCACTATTAATTGGAACAATATTTCTTTTTTTCTTAAAGAGATTGGTTGTTTGTTTTCTCTTACGAAGGATTATATTTATTCTTTTTCCTATTTTCTTACTTCCTAGCTGATGTTTTCCCTTGGTTGTTTGGACGGAATTTAGCTCAGAAGTAGTAGTCTCACCGGTAGTGGTGGACTAGTTTTGGGTAGCCAAAATAGGAGATGAAGGAGAGAGTTTACTCATTGACTCATTGAATGCAGCTACTGGAACCAATCACACCGCATCAATTAGATCTTATTCCTTACTTGAAGATGTTGGTACACTCTTTTGAGGTCTCACAACATTGGGTATTTTGTTGTAGAACATGCGATATTTAATGTAAATGAGATCAGGCTATTGGGCATGAGCGATGAATTTCTCTTCTGTAACAACTCTTCCTTTACAAATGTCTTTCGTTATGGGTCCTAAATATGGTGAAGTGGCCACTCATAAATATGATCACGAATGTGAGTGGATTCATGTTGTTTGAAATAGGTCAAACTTTTAGTTCGAGTTTCATAACGAATGGGAAATTGTAAATGAGTTGGAAACGTGGTAGCAAAGGCATTGAAATTGTTGAACAAAGCTCATGGAAATTCGATATAACACCTCATTGTTGTGGTATTGTTGTACTAGTGAGGTCTAGCTGGAAAATCCATAAAAGGATAGACTCATCATTTAAAGAGTTCGACGAATTTCCACAATTTCCATTGAATTTTGGGATATCACTTGAAACTTTTGTAGCAAAGACGGACTACCAAGGAGAGTGAAAAATGTGATCTTTTGTAATTATGGTGAAATATGGAAATTCAAGGATTGCTACAAAAGGAAATTTCCTATTAATGTTTAGTGGAGGGTATCTTGAGTAATAAGGAATGGCTTGAGGAACAGGTATCTGGGCTCCAACTTAAGGAGGATTTTGGTAGCCTAAATAAATGTAATCATGTTGCCCAGTTTCAGCATAACCTTGAAAGGGTTGAAAAAATTGAGTATGAATTTTCTAAACTTGGCTCCTACTTAAGATTTCCTTCTTTGTTCCTATGTCATACCTTATATAGGTTGATTAAATTCCATCTAACGAAAATCCTCACCAACCTATGAAGTCTGTAAGGAACCTTGAAGAGGTATGGTAAGTGGGAATTGAGAGGTCACAAATATTGGGGAACAAGTTTAGTTAGAGGTTCAACCTGCATAGATTGACTTACTTGATATAAAGCATGAGGAGGTTGAGAAATAGGTTGGCAAGTATGAACATGGGATATAGATGGAACAAGTTGAGAGGTTTTAATTTGATTAAAAAACAAGTGTACTTTTATGGAAAATAAAGGATGCCAAGAGTTAGTAGCAATTCCTCGAAATGGGTGACATAATTAGGCTAGAGCCCTATATTGTGGTATTTGATTAAGATATTGAAACACTAAAGGAATAGGTTCCCCCTCTTGAAAGAGAAGGGAATACGGAGGAAACTAACTTCTTGGATGAGGGTACCATGCATAAGGTGGATTGGGCTATTGTAGATGTCCATACCCACTCACATGCAACCCATATTGTTGTTCCACTAAAGGTTGAGATGAAGGAGGAACAGAAGACTGGGCGACACTCATCAAATAAGTACTATATGGCATTCCATAGGAGGATGACATGGCAGATGTCCATGGACTCGATGTCACACCAGAAAAGGTTCTAGATAATGATTAGTAACGAGATGGAATAGATTAGTCACCATACAAATGTGTTCCTAGTGACAACTCATAAGAAACATATAATCCATGCATAATAAAAAAATAAACATGTCCAATGGATGAGCATTGAGATGCATAGCCAACTCCTCTAAGGAGCCATAATGCCATCAAAATATTGGAATCATAAAAAGTGCTCTCTTGAATATGTGCCATCTCTCATAATCATATTTTCACAAGACAACATAAGTAGAAAAAATCCATCATCAAGAAATCATATTAAAGGTTATAAGAATCAAAATCACCACAAGCTAAGTGCATGCAGAAACAATATGTGCCAAATAATCGTTGTGCCTATGAAGACCTCACATCCATTTTGCAGTCTAAAAGATCTAACATGCAAGAGTGGACTACAATATGTGCTGTTTTTTTCAACTCAAAAGATGATGAGATAAAGTACTCCCTATTGACTTTCCGTGACCCAAGTGTTATGCTATAATATTAAATAATAGATGCTACCAAACAAAAGATCACAACTAAAGTACTTTTGCACAATGGAATATAAAAAATAGTAAATCTACTAGTGCTCAAAATAAAGACAACCTTTTACAACATATTGTCCAAATATGTACAGAAACGCAACTTTGTTATATTAATCAAACTTAATAATAAAATAGTCTAGGGTTGTCCTACTAGGGGTAATGGCCCTCATACATCCACTATTAATTAAGTTGGAACAACGTTTAGAGGAGGATGTGAAGTGGATGACATAGAACTTGTAGGTTGATCAATTACTATGGTCCTTGTTTCTCTTATCCACAAACAGGAAACCATGTTTTTGTCGTCATTAGGAAGGGGATTTGTTAACACAATAGGTGAGATAAATGAATTAAGGAATTCATTTACTTCAACTTGATGTCGCTAGTCTGAGGTAAAATTTTCTTGATTACAGATTAAGCAAGGGAAACAATATTTCTTTTTTCTTAAAGAGATTGGTTGTTTGCTTTCTCTTACGAAGGATTATCTTTATTATTTTTCCTTTTTTCTTGTTTCCTAGTTGATATTTTCCCTTGGTTGTTTGGACAAAATTTAGTTGAGAAGTAGTAGTCTCACCAGTAGTGGTGGACTGCTTTTGGGTATCCAAAATAGGAGATGAAGGAGAGAGTTTACTCGTTGACTCATTGAATGCAGCTAGTGGAACCAATCACACCCCATCAATTACATCTTATTCCTTAATTGAAGATGATGGTACACTCTTTTGAGGTCTCATAACATTGGGTATTTTGTTGTATAACATGCGATATTTAGTGTAAATGAGATCAGGCTATTGGGCATCAGCAATAAATTGCTCTTCTGTAACCACTCTTCCTTTACAAATTTCTTTCGTTATTGGTCCTAAAAGAGACTTAGTAAACGAAGTTTGTTTTTAAATATGGTGAAGTGGCCACTCATAAATATGATCACAAATGTGAGTGGATTCATGTTGTTTGAAATTGGTCAAAAGTTTAGTTCGAGTTTCATAACGAATGGGAAACTGCAAATGAGTTAGAAACATGGTAGCTAAGGCATTGAAATTGTTGAACAAAGCTCATGGAAATTCGATATACCACCTCATTGTTGTAATATTGTTGTACTAGTGAGGTCTAGCTCGAAAATCCATAAAAGGATAGACTCATCATTTAAAGAGTTCAACGAATTTCCACAATTTCCATTGAATTTTGGGATATCACTTGAAAATTTTGTAGCAAAGATGGACTACCAAGGAGAGTGAAAAATGTGATCATTTGTAATTATGGTGAAATATGAAAATTCAAGGGTTGCTACAAAAGGAAATTTCCTATTAATATTTAGTCGAGGGTATCTTGAGTAAGAAGGAATGGCTTGAGGAATAGTTATCTGGGCTCCAACTTAAGGAGGATTTTGGTAGCCTAAATAAATGTAACCATGTTGCCCAGTTTCAGCACAACCTTGAAAGGGTTGAAAAAATTGAGTATGAATTTTCTAAACTTGTCTCCTACTTAAGATTTCCTTCTTTGTTCCTATGTCATACCTTGTATAGGTTGATTAAATTCCATCTAACGAAAATCCTCACCAACCTATGAAGTGTGTAAGGAACCTTGAAGAGGTAGGGTAAGTGGGAATTGAGAGGTCACAAATACTGGTGGAACAAGTTTAGTTAGAGGTTCAGCTTGCATAGGTTGACTTACTTGATATAAAGCATGAGGAGGTTCAGAAATAGGTTGGCAAGTATGAACACGAGATATAGATGGAACAAGTTGAGAGGTTTTAATTTGATTCAAAAACAAGTGAACTTTTATGGAAAATAAAGGATGCCAAGAGTTAGTAGCCATTCCTCGAAATGGGTGACATAATGGGTATTTGATTAAGATATTGGAACACTTAAGGAATAGGTTTCCCCTCTTGAAAGATAAGGGAATACGGAGGAAACTACCTTCTTGGATGAGGGTACCATGCGTAAGGTGGATTGGGCTATTGTAGATGTCCATACCCACTCACATGCGACCCATATTGTTGTTCCACTAAAGGTTGAGATGAAGGAGGAACAGAAGATTGGGTGACACTCATCAAATAAGTACTAGATGGCATTCCATAGGAGGATGACATGGCAGATGTCCATGGACTCGTTGTCACACCCGAAAAGGTTCTACATAATGATTAGTAACCAGATGGAATAGATTAGTCACCATACAAATGTGTTCCTAGTGATGATACAAACATTTAAGTACTTGAAACAATGGTTTTCTCAACCTAGTCGTTGATGGTAGATGAGAAACCATAGCAGAATGATTCATGGTTAAATTTCCAAAATAGTATTTCCTAGGGAAACTCAAAGGCGAGTTGAAAGTATGAGAATCATATAAAGGAGCTTGTTTGGGAGTATGGGGAGGGAGTTGATACGCTTGAATCTTTCTTAAATGAACATGAGATGAAGGTCGAGATTCTTCTTGAGGAATTTCCTCAATACTCACAAGACCAAGTGGAGTTTGTTCACCATGAGGTCCAATATATATAGATTGTGTTCATGTCTAACATAAAGGAAGAGAAGAGGAAGGGCCTGAAGTAACAAGTGTACCTAACTCACGTTTTAGATTGAAGAATCTGATATTCAATAACCTCTAGTAATAACTTTTTAGCTACTTATGTTTCTACTATGTCGGACTTAACAAATAATAAAGACGTGATATTGGGTTTAGTACTCATAGGAAGAGATGATTCTCATTGGTCAGTTCAGGTTGTAGGTCTAGAAGTGGTAGCTTTCAAAGTACCATATTCGATAGTTTACATTTTTGTGTTCTCTCGATGACAAGTTTCCTCTAGAAAAAGAGGAGGCAATGTTTGCATCTTATGAAAATGATGGGGTTGTGGGGGTCATTACTCCATGGTAGTAAATCAATTTTAGAAATTCACGAC
>APFE030462206.1:2883-33206 GCA_000404065.3 Pinus taeda | reverse complement strand
TTGTAGGTCCTTTTCATGATTCCAGTCATACTCCTCTGTTTTTGAGTTTCTCTAGTCATGATAGTTTTGTAGGCAACACACTGAGCTGCTTTATGTCCAAAGTTGTGACAAGAGAAACATTGGCCGTTGAAGAAATTCCTGCGATTATCAACCCTGCAGATCGAATGATTGTAGTTGTCATTCATTCTTGATGCAAATTGAGAATGATTTACCTGTGGTCTGTTGTAGCTTCTATTTATCCTTGAAGCAGATTTCCCCTGATTTACTTGGTGATCTCTGTTCATTCTTGAAGAAAAATGTCCCTGATTTACCTGGTGATCTCCATTAGGCCTTTGCTCACTCCTCCTTGCCGCATCAAGATAGCTTTTGGAGGTGGATGGTTTTTGCACTTGAGTTACTTCTTCATTATATCCCAGACCTGTCTTGATTAGAGGAGAACACTGCACTTTGATAATCTCATCTAACGTTTCAGATCCTCTAACAAATCTAAGATTAAGAGCTTTAGTTTTCTCAATCTCGTTTCTAAGTCCCACAATTTCACACTCTAAATTTTCATGATGTTTTTCACTTTCATCCAGTTGAAATTGCAAAGTATCAATAATCATATTTTTTTCTTCTAAACAAATTTTGAGTTTAGAAATCCCTTCATAAAGACCTTCTTCATCTATAGCATCCATAAAATAATCATCTTCAAAAGCCATTAAAAGTCTATAGTTATTACCTCGTTCATATTCATCACTATTTGAGAGTCCATCAGTATCTTCATGAGTGTAGTAGCTTTTCTTACTTACATTCTATTTCTTGTTCCATCTAACAGGTTCCTTACCCTTGTCAAGCTTATGAGGACACTTGGCGGCATAGTGACCGACTCTTCCACAAGAAAAGCATTTGAAGGGTAACTTGCCTCTAAATCTTCCAGTACCCCGTTGAAGGTTCTTGACAAAATTTGATTCTTCCTCTTCTTCTGACATATGCCCTGAATCATAGTAATCTACTTTACCTAAAGCCTTGAATGCAACTTCTCTCCTTTTTGATGGTCCTCCTTTCCTCATTTCATAAGTGGTTAGATTTCATGCAGCTGCAACATGGTAATTTTCTGTAGATTCTCCTTTTCTTCTATTGCAGAAACTTTTGATTCAAACTTAGGAGACAAATATCTTAGAACCTTTTCAACCACAACAACCTCTTTTATTTCTTCACGCAATTTTTTCATACAATTAACAATCTCATCTATAAGAAGGAAATAGTTAGCCACACTTTCATCATTGTACATCCTAAGATTTTCATACTGAATTCTGAGGGTTTGAAGTTTTTCTCGTTTTACCTGCTCATCTCCTTCATAGCCCAGCACAATCTTGTCCCATATTTCTTTAGCGGTTTTATGCTGCATGACCTTGACGAATTCTGATTGAGATAGACATCCTAATAGAGTGTTGACAACCTTTGCATTTGTTTCAAACTGTTTCTTCTCAGCCGGATCTATAGGAGCTGTTGATGGAAAAGTGTACCCTGTAGCTATGATATCCCAGACCTCTGTACCAAGAGATTGAAGATAGGCTGTGACTCTTACCTTCCTATAGATGAAGTTGGTCCCATCAAAGATTGGTGGCCTGATTGATGCTTCTCTCTCGTAGTTGCTCATGATGATAGACCTTCCTTCAAGCGATTAAGATTATTCTAAAGGACCTGCTCTGATACCAATTGTCGGAAATAATATTGAGAGGGGGTGTGAATCAGTATTATCTAGTCAATTATTTACTTTTTCAAACCTAGAACATATACGCTACTTCAGTTAGATGAACCCGTGTATATATGCAACTACAGATAAGGAAACCTGTGTATACAATGAAAATTTATAATTTACTTTATTCTATAGATGTTGATCATTAAGTTATGCACCAAAATCATATAAATAGTTTCCAGAAACAATAAAATAGATCAGAAGATAGCCACACATAAGAACACAAGATATAAGGTGGAAACCCAATGTGGGTGAAAACCACCTGCTACAATTCATCTCTATCTTCTTTTAATTAGAAACTTCTTTTTACAATGATTCTGTACTAGTGTAGTCCTTTACCAGTATGCAGGCTGCTACCTACAGAGAGCTACAACCCTCTCTCGTTTTCCATCTTCTCCTGGAAAGGAGCTACAACCCCCTTAGTTCTTGTACTAGTTGAGATACTAGTACGCAGGTTGCTACCTGCAGAAGGCTACAACCTTCTCTTTCTTCTAGCGACCATGTTTCATAAATTTTCAGACTGGATCCACAAATAACATCAATAAAACATCAAGAATTTCTACATCAACCAATCAACATTTCACTAGTCAAGACTAAATCAAAATAAACACTTCTTTGTCAACTACACCCAAATCATAGTAACTGTAATCACACCTTCAATTCTAAACCCAGATCACTATAAACAAAAGAAACTAGAACATAAATTATGAGATGTACACTACTTCAATATTCAAAAACTTACGTGCATACGCTTCTGTGTTAAGATCAACCTACGTATACGCACTTCTGCCTTTCAGAAACTGCATGTATACACACCTGTGCTAAGATCAACCTGCGTATACGCACTTCCGCCTTTCAAAAACTATGTGTATATGCACCTGTGCTTCACTGAACCTGCGTACAGATCTATAAAGGTAATTTACCCCTTCAAATGTTTAGATATTAGTTTACCCAGATTATTAGATTTATAGATCAAGCAAGTGCCACATAGAACAGATAAAAATCATACAAAGATACTATCATTCAACCCTTAAGTTTTTGACCCATTAAAAGAACTTATCCTTCTCCTTACACTCAGGTTCCTTCTTCCTTCAGATCTAGATCTGCACCATAACCCAATCATTGTATTCCAGATATATCATTTTTTCAGATATTCAATAATTCAAATGATCCCCTGCTGAATGATCTCCTTCCTCTTTTATATCCTTAGGCCTTTCACAATACTACAGTCCAAAACCATAACAATTCAATACCATGGACCCAATACTTGGGATCAACACTTATAACGAGATACCATGACCCAAAACCATAGGTTCAAATACCAAGGACTAAATACCACGGACCATAAACGAGTTTTCCCACATGTACACACTTTTCCTTGCATGAAAGTGCGTGTATACACATACGCGCCTTGGGAACATCCAACCCATGTGTATACGCGGCTTCGTCAAAGTGAACCTGCGTATATGTCTTTTTCTTCTTTCCGAGTGCCTGAAATGTGATTTGTCACCAGAGTGAGTTGCCATCAAGGACAACACCTATGCCATAGCACCAAAACTGCCAAACCTGTGCCAGAATGCCAACACCATTTTTATTGGAATTTTTTGGACATAATTATTTTCTTTTCTTGGTACTCAATTAGCTCATAGCTCATCTTATCATCCTTAATCTGATGGGAAAACTAAGATAGTAAACAAATGATTGGAAGGATATCTTCGTTGCTTTGTATTTGATAAATAGACACAATGGGTCAAATGGTTGCCTTTGGCTGAATGGTGGTATAACACTTCCTTCCATACTGCAACAAAAATGACCCCATTTATAGCACTTTATGGATATCAGCCACCATGAATCAGATCATATTTAAGAGAAAATTCTAAGGTTCAAGCATTGGAACATTACATCGAGCATCAACAACAAGTTCTCCAACTCTTAAAGGATAACCTCGTGATGGCACAGAATAGAATGAAACAACAAGTAGATCAAAATCGCAGCGAAAGAAGTTTTGATATAGGTTACTGGGTATTCCTACGGCTACAACCATATAAACAAATTTTCCTCAAGAAAGCTAAGAAGGATAATAAATTCTCACCAAAGTATTATGGTCCGTACAAGGTGTTGCAAAAGATTGGTACTATGGCATACAAATTGGAGCTTCCTGCAGCTTCTCGAGTGCACCGAGTTTTCCATGTTTCGTGTTTAAAGAAGGCTATAGGCGACAAGCTCCTAGTTCAAACAATATTTCCAGAACTTGACAAGGAAGTAAAAATTATATTAGAACCGGAAGAAGTCACAGAAACAAGAACTTGACAGCTACGAAATCGATCCATTTTGGAGTATCTCATCAAATGGAAGAACTTTTCCACTGAAGATTCCACATGGGAGGATGAGAATTTTACACAGAAACATCCAAAACTACTCGAGCGTTAAGGACAACACTTTTTTGAAGGAGAGGGGCATGTTAGGTCCCTATAATACGAGTGATGCCCCCATTACTATTGTAGTTGTATCCCTTATTAATATTGTTGTGCCCCTATTATCCCCATATTGTTATTATTGTGCCCCATAGAATCCCTCTATTGTTATTTTTGTGCCTTTATATTATTATTGTTAGGTCGGTTTGGTTATATTGTGACCCCTTAGACTCTTATATATAGAAAGGAGGTTTTGTCAGTTGAGTCATCCAAGAATTGTTCATTTGTTTAATGTAAAGGAGGTTGGCCCCTTGAAGAGGCTGAACTCTGAGGCCTTCAACTATCTTTTCTATCTTTTTGGGAGCTGGTTTCTTAACATCCAGTAAGTGGTATGGCTGTTATCTTGACATGTTATCATGTTGTTTTTCTTTGAGAAGGTCTTTCATTGTAAATACTATAATGAGCTAAGTTATAAATCTCCATGGGAAGTATGTTTTTTTTCAGCGGTCTTGCTGAGGTCTTGGTGTGGTTTAACTCTGAGGATGGTGTTCCCCAAGGGGGAGGGTTCTATAAAAACCCTGGTGAAAAATTCATGTAATAAAACTTAATAAAAGCGAATCAAGACCATGCGTAAGGGACATGTATTTCAAGTTGAATGTTGGGCAAATGTATCCTAGTGGGTATCACTAGATGTGTGTTTTGGCTAAGGAAAATTGTCAAAGGCAAAGGCAAAGGCATTAAAAGGTGAAAAGTAATTTTTGGCACACTTATTTATGAAAATAAAGGAAATTAGGTGATCCAGGATGGATCTTGTTGAGTCTAGTCATAGCTTTCTATGTAATGATCGAAGGACAAGATGGTCTTAGATAGCAACAATTCATGACATGCTCATAATTTTACTGTCCCAGATGCTCACAGAACCAATGCCAAGTCAAAGAGCTCATTGCGCTAATTAGGGTAGTATATTCGGGTTTGTAATTAGCCTTTGTATGAAGGAGAAAATTCTTACTGAAGTTTAGGTCAAACAGGTAAAAAAATTGGGCTTTATTGGCCAAGTGGAAACTTCACAGTTCAACATGTGGTAGGTGGTCAAAGTCAAACACAAGTGAAGTCAATGCATTCAAAGGTCAATTTGAATGGGTCATAGTCAAACCCATAACCTCCAACATTATCTCACAAAACTTTGGCCAATATTCCATGCTAATGACTAATTATAGGGGGCACATTAATATGTATGGAATGAATGATGGTATGGTTAGAAACCATATGAAAAAACATATTACAATCCAAAACTATGGTATTGACGATACTCCAAAGAAATCAGTGGGGAATTAATGTATATTTGTTACAATGTTTAAAATGTCAAAGGTAGTGCCAATTAATATATATACATATTTATCTCGTTGGATTAATGTACTAAACCATATGTTAAAATTATAAACGACACACAGTGTATACACTGGCCATTTCCAACACACACACCAGTTCACTTTCCATGGATATGCCATTGAACTACTAGGGAGATGGTAAGGAGTAGGTATTTCCATATTTAAGTTTGTTGATGTAACCACCGAGAGTAGGTCCGACCACATGCAGTGACGGTTCACAACAAATTCCATGGGTGGCAATGTTATTTCATCGTCAAGGTTCAAATTATAAAGTCAACCTCTTAAGTTGATACATTGGGTATGACAATGCCATGGGGATGTCAACCATAGACCGCCTAGCTATTTATAAAGTTTGTTTAAAACTTTGGTATAATATCATATCATATATGTAGTGGACCAATGAATGATATGCGACAACTATCGTATAAACCGTATGTAACAAAATGTACCACACCATACCGTCGGTCCAATACTTTGAGACCTTGTATGTTATATGGTTGTAACAATATGATATGTTTTTGATATATCATTGCATTCAAATTAATTTTAATTGCTAAGTGTTACAACCAAACTTTAAACCTAGAGTTACAAAACCTTATAAAAGGAGTCCAATACACCAAGCAATGCAAAGTCAAAGGTGAGTGAAGTGTAGTATTTTTGGGCTAGTTTTGTGAGCAAGTAGGTGTTGTACCATTGTGCCATTAGAATGAGAAGTGGATGGTGAGCTAACATTTAAATACAAATTGAATTTGGCATTCTAAGGTCATATAGAAGCCAAATTGGGTGCTTGAAGAACCGAAATAGGGGTTTTGGTACACTCCAAACTCATTGATAGAGCTTGTTTGATAGTTGTAGTAGCTAATTCTTAAGAATTCATTTCATGAAATGTTCTCTCTCCAAGTCAAGTTGAGATAGGTAATTGAATGATGTATTGTTGATGCATGAATTCTCAATTTCAGTTGAGGTTTAGAGTCCTTGTCGAAGACTCTTTGTTTTTGCTATAAATGACACGTTGATTGCAGATTATCAAGTATATTGTGAGAGTTATCTATATGAGAATCTTTCCTTGCAGAGGAAATAGCCACAATTGTAAAAGACAAAATGATGTACTTCTTTTTAAATACTGAAATTTGAGCGGCCTAGCCTTTTGAGCAGGGACTAGAGACGTAGCCCAACAAGAGTGAACTCTGTCATCAATCTTCATGTCATTCTTCCTTATGTTTCTGTGATTATTTGGGTTATGATCTTTATGGTTAACTTGCACATGTGAACAAATTTGTGCTCTAATGGACACCAATTTAACATGTTGTTTTGAAGACTCATTTTGAAAGTTGCCAAGTGTTAGAGATCGATATTCTTCTGCAATTTTCAGATGATATTTTTGGTATCAGAGCAGGTTCTCACCAAAGTGAAAGAATGGGTAAAATCACGAGGTAGATTTAATTGCAGGAACTAGAAGAGTTCAACCAACAATATCAATGGGAGAACACTACATTTTGACACATGGTTCAATCTTTGCAAGAAGAAAAACAAAGACTACAAGAGAAGATTGGAGCCTTGCAGAAAAATTGAAAGAGGGGCAACCCTTCAATTCAAAGTCCATCCACTATAGGAGAAAATGAAGTACCTCCACTTCATCAGGAAGACGAAGAAATTTCATCTCTATCTACCACTCCAAAATGGAAATTAGTGGAAGAAGCCATTGGTACTTTTTCCTCACCTTCTGAGGAATTTACTTATGTACCATCATCTCAGAAAACTCTTTCAGAAACAGAGTCTTCCAGTGATCTTGAGATTGGAGCGCTCAATAAGCATATGAAAGGAATGGGTATGACGTCGATGAAAAAAATGGGATATGAGCAAGGACAAGGTCTCAGCAAGCACGGCCAAGGTAGACTCCATCCAATCTCAGTGCAAGAAAGGCCTAAATACGAAGCACTGGGATATGAGTAGTCAACTTGTGACTACTATGGGAAGAGAGGTCACATCCCAAATCAGTGTTGGTCCTTAAATCCCAAGCTAATGCTGAAAAAGTTGTAGGATTTCAAAGGTAAACAGGTGAACCATTATAGCAGTGATTCAGAAGGTGAGTCTTTCAATCAAAATTTTATGATGAAGGTTATTAGAACTACATACCCCGGTACCTTTTATGGAAGTAAGATGCATTGCGTAGTTGAATGATGGAAGTAGAATGTTTACAACAAGAAGATGTGTGCTACAAAGAGTCATTCATGGAAGGATGATGCAACCCTGCAGGTAAATAAAATTTTCGTAAATACTTTGATACAGTCAAGAAAAATCTCAGCATCATCAAAACAAAGCTTAGAAAGATCCAACAAAAGGAAAACCAATGCAAACTCAGGAGAAATAGTTTGTCCACAATGTAGGCTGAGAGGACATTCAAAGAGCACATGTCTGATTCTACCACATGAGTTGACACCAGCACAAAGAGCAAGAGGAAGAAAAGGAAACTAGAGAATATGGATGTACGTCTCCAAAAAAGTCTCCTTCTTGGAACTGGGCAGATTTCATGTCATATGTGTAATTGTGTGTCTATGAATTATCATTGCAGTGGTAGACCTGGTTGAGTCTGTAATAGGGTATATATGGTTTTTATACTGATGCTTGAATGTAATAAATTCATGATTGTAATAATCTTTTAGAGGTTTCACAATTGGCCTCCGTATGAAGGAGAAAACACTTGCAGAAGTTTATTTCAAACATGTAAAAAAATTTGGCTTTGCTGGCCAAGTGCCAATCGCATAGTTCGACACGTGGAAGGTGGTCAAAGTCAAACATAGGTGCAGCCAACATAGTCAAATTTCAATTCGAATGGGTCGGACTTGAACCCATGACCTCCAACATTATCTCACAAAACTTTGGCCAATATGCCATGTTAGTTCTTAATTACAATGGGGCGCATTAATATGTATGGAATGAAGGATGGTATGGTTAAAAACCATATAAAAAACATATTACAATCCAAAACTATGCTACTCAAAAGAAATCAGTGGGAAATTAACATATATTTGTTACAATGTTTAAAAAATCAGAGGTTTTGGAAATTAATATATGTACATATTAAACCCATTGGATTAATGTATTAAATCATATGTTAAAAGAATAAATGATGTGTAGTGTATACACCGCCAACAACCAACATACATGCCAGTTCACGTGCCATAGATATGCCATCAAACTGTAGGGGAGGAGGTAAGGAGGAGGTATTTCCATGGTCAAGGTTGTCAACGTAACCACCGAGAGTATGTTTGGTCACATGTAGTGACGATTCACAAAAAATGCCACGGGTGGCAATATTATTTCACCATCGGGGTTCGAATTATAACGTCCAACTCTTAAGTTGATACATTGGGTATGTCGATGCCATGGGGATGTCAACCATATACTACCAGGATATTTATAAAGTTTATTTAAAAATTTGGTATAATATCATATCGCATATGTAGCACGGTCCAATGAATGATATGCCATGACTATGGTATAAACCATATATGTAACAAAATTCACCACATGATAGCGTCAGTCTAATACTTTGATACCACATATGTTGTATCATAGTAACAATATGATATGGTTTTGATATATGGTTGCATTCGAATTAATTTGACTTGCTAAGTGTTACAACCAAACTCTAAACTTAGAGTTACAAAACCTTATAAAAGGAGGCAAATGCAACAAAGAAATGTAGAGGTAGAGGTGAGTGAAGTGGAGCATTTGTGGGTTAGCTTTGTAAAAAAGTATGTGTTGTACCATTGCACCATCAGAACGAGAAGTGGATGGTGAGCTAGCTTTTGAATACAAATGAGAGTTGGAATTATGAGGTCATACAAAAGACAAACTGGGCACTTGAAGAACCAAAACAGAGGTTTTGGTATGCTCCAAACTCATCGATAGAGCCTTTTCGATAGTTGCAACAACTAATTCTTCAGAAGTCGGTACATGAACTGTTGTCTCTCCAAGTCAATTTGAGACAGGTAATTGAATGATGCACTGCTGATGCATGATTTCTGAATTTCAGTTAAGGTTTATAGTCCTTACAGGAGACTCTTTGTTTTTACTGTAGATGACACTTTGATTGCATATTGTCAAGTATATTGTGAGAGTTATCTATATGAGAACATTTCCTTGCAAAGCAAATATCCACAATTGTAAATAGAAAATTGACGTACCTCTTTTTAAATAATGAAATATGAACAACCTAGCCTTTTGAGCAAATCTCAGAGACGTAGCCCAGGAGGGGTGAACTCCACCATTAATCTTCATTTTGTTCTTCTTAATGTTTGTGTGATTATTTCTGTTATGATCTTTATGGTTAACTTGCACATGTGAAAAAATTCATGCTCGAAGGAACACCAATTTAGAATGTTGTTTTGAAGACTCATTTTCAAACTTGCCAAGTGTCAGAGAATGATATTCTTCTCCAATTTTCATATTAGTAGGAGAAAAGTAAGGTAAAAGGTGAAAAGTTGCATGTGAGGAGGAAAATGAAGGAAAATAATGGAAAATGAAGAAATTACAGGCCTCATTAATACAAAGTATTTTGAGGATCAGTTGGAAGGCTTGGTCAGTGTAAGATTTTTTCAGTTCAAGTTTGGAGCTCTCTCATTATTCTCTCTCTCTCTCTCACTCTTGGTCACTTGGAGTTTTCTTGGAGCACTCTAGCTTTGGATCAAGGAAGGAAAAAAATCAAAGGGAAAGGAAGGAAAGAAAGGATAAAGGAAAGGGAAGTAGGATCAAGAAGCTTCAACAGGAATATTGTAGATAACCTTTTGCATTTGTAATTTTCTAGTTGGTTTGGAAATGCATGGCTTGCATGTTGGTGTATGGTCCTCTTGCTGTCAGTGGTGTGGTTTTTCTGGGTTATGACAATGGTTTTCAGCATAGCGTTGCCTTTTTCCAAATGCCACGGTGTTGGGATGTTTATCTCGGTTTTGAGCTTTGGCTTGCCAGATGGATTTCAATATCTGGGGTGGAGGTGGTCTCAAGGTTCATTCCCAAATGCCTAAGAATCCCTTCACCGGTTTTGGTGGGATACATGGTAAAGCCTGAGGGAGGAGTCTTTATTTAGGGCATAGTGATCATGGTTTCTATTGTGGTAAATCATGATAGACTGGTCTTGATTTAGGGCCTAGTGATCCAGGATTGGATCGCGATAAAGCTTGAGAGACATGGAGATGAAAAATTCCTCAAGGATAGTGATGGATTCTGGATGCAATTCCAAGTTCGGTTCAGTTTTGATCAGAGCACTGGTTTGGGTGTGATCACAGTTTGATGATGGTGGAGGTGGTTTAACCTCTGGATTCCCTTGGTTATTCTTGGACTGGATTTTCTATGAGATCCCACATTCATGCTTGGAATATTGCACATGGATGACTTGCAGAAAGAGAGATTTTGTTCAACCATGTCTATGTTCGAGTGGTATGTGGAAGTCCCAAACCCGGTCGAATTTGCCTTTGATTAATAAAAGCTAAGTTCTCTTACTTTTTCACTAGTTTATATGTGGATTTAATGGTTGTCATATCTTTGATATTTATATGGTTTTATGTTGGTTATAAGGATGGTTAAATGACTGGTTTATGTCACAGTTTTTTCATGTATTAACTTGTATTTGTTAAATGGATGGATGCAAGACTTAATTGATGATATAATAGTTCAATGGAGAAGGAGGTGTTCCTTCTTGTTTTGTTTCAGAAGGTTTTTTAGTCATTTATTTTCTTCCTTGTATCCTAGACCTGTAGGATGCATTGATGCCAAGTGTTTGACAAAATTTCAGTCTTGGTTTGGGATGCTCAGGCCTAGTCCAGAGGTTTATTTTTTATTTTTTTATATTGTCATCATGTCTTTGATGGATTCTAGAGGTTATAACGATTTACAGGTAGAGGATGGGATTCTGGGCTAGAAAAATGGTTCAAATCTTAGGGACACTGGCACAGGTCTGTTGGAAAAAGTCTAGGGATGCTAGCACATAGGGCTATGAGACTGACTTGGGCTTCTGTTCATTATCTTGCCTATAGCATGAGAGATATCAGAGGTTAAAAGGCTTAAATCATCATTGGGACTCAGGGATAGATGTGTCTGAGTGGCTGACATGTCTCTTGAGGGTGGTTTTATTGATGTGGATGAGTTTGTTTGATATGTTCCATTGGTTCCATTTCTGTAAGGTCACCAAGAAAATTGAATCCCTTATAGTAGCCTCTATCGTTGCATGTTTACCTAGCTGATCAGTTGCTTGGGTGGACCTAGGAGGAAGTGATGTTACAGAGTGGCACTAGAGTAGGTTGCACTCACTTTGGGTCATATCTGATACCACATGTTGGCTTGTTGCGGCCTGACCCAGGTTTAGCGGTGATTTAGCCAAACAAATCCCGGTACTATTGGCCCTTTCAGCAACAGTCCACAAAGTGTGGACTGAGGTCTCACTCAAAGTAGTATGGGATGGTGCTAGAACCAGGTTTCTGCACCCTGGATATGTCTAATGGTATCAAGTGGTCTGCAGTTCGACCCTACGTGCATGTCGCTACATGTGCTTACCCATACCTTGTACCCTGCGATGTTGCCTTCACGTAGCCCTACTCGAGGCTCGATCAATGTGATTACCCCAGTCCTTACTTGCAGCCAGATATTAGGTGATTAACTGAACTTATTTATGCACTTTTAGTTATACTTAACAATATTCACAATTCATGTAAGTGCGCACAATAAATAAACAGTATAATTGCAAGAAATATCAAACATGTAATAACTCAAAGCAGATACACAAGATTCAGATAAAAATTCTCTTTATTATTTTATTCCTTCAGTTACAGACTCAACTCTACCCTGCACATGCAACTGCAGGGGTCCGTGCACTCAGCTGGGGACTCTACTAGGCCTCTGCGCACTCAGCTATAGAGCCTCTTCCTACTACTATGACCTAAGATACTTAGATTCTTACTCTATGCTCACTATCTTATTCTATCCATCCAATTGAATTAATCCATTCGTTACTTTACAACTTAGAGCCTCACTCTATTTATAGTAGGCTAACACTACATTAAAAACTTAGGGCGAATAGACCTATGACTCGAACATACAAACCGTGCTCTGTGCCCACAATTCATCGAGTCTTTACAACAATATTACTCAAAACTTGGGCTTTGAGCCCCAAAACATGCCATGGGGGGATTCCATGCCCAACAAGCCCCCAACACAGACATCATGACTCGCCCTTGAGTCACTCTATCAACACGACGATCCTGGCGTTGAGTCCCTCCATCTAGTCCCAAGTGGTTGTGATGTCTGCAATGCACTGTGTTGCAGCTTGCTAAACCTACTGCATCCTCTCTTCAGAGGCCTATGTAACTGAACTGTTCCCATACAATTGTATCAATATGTATTTATAGTCTGCACCCTTGTCTGGCCCTCTGAAGTGTGAAGATTGTACTACTATCAGCTAGTCAGGTAGCCACCCCACCTGTGTAAGGCTTCAAGTGGCTGTCGTTCACTTTGCCTAGGAAGGGTTCTCCATTTAAGTTGACTAGCTAGATCATGCCATTGTTGATGACCTCCTTAAATACGTATGGTCCCAGCCAATGAATTCTGAATTTTCCCAGAAATTTTTCAAACTTACTGTCATACAGCAATACTAAGTCATTTACCTTGAAGGTGCACAACTTGATATGGTGATCGTGCCAAGATTTTTCACGCTGCTTTTGTACCTGCTGATGAATGCCAGCCAGAAACCGTTCTTCCTCCAATTCTTCTGATTGCACGAGCCTTTCCTCTAGAGCTTCGCGATCCGTCATCCCTTTGAGTGCTGCTATTCATAGACTAGGTATGATATATTCCATTGGCATGACAGCTTCCATGCCATAAACTAAACGGAAAGGAATATGTCTCGTTAGTTTTTTGCTCGTTGTCCTATAAGCCCATAGCATGACCGGTATGCGTAGGTCCCAATCATTTCATTGTGCATTGCACACTTTGGTCAGCGCAGTCTCCAGTATTTTGTTGAATGCCTTTACTGTCCCATTAGCTTGTGGGTGGTACAATGTACTTTTCTGATTATACACTTGGAATTCTTTTGTGAGCGTGCTAATGGTTTCATTCAAGAAATGCGTTCCACGATCACTCATTAAGATTTTCGGACAGCAAAATTGTGTTAACACATTTTCGAACAAAATTTTTGTAGCCATAGTGACCATGCAGTCATTGACCGGCTGCACTTCCACCCATCATGTTAGGTATCCCATCGTGGTGATGATGTAGTGCATGCCCATCTTTCCATGAGGTTTGATCAGTCCCACAAAGTCGATTGCCCATTTTTTGAATGGCCACAGTGTCATCTGTGGATTTAATGGCATCTCGTCCCTCCACGATGGTTTTCCTGTCCTTTGACATATATCGCAAGCCTTACAGTGCACTTTCGAATCTTGGTGTAGGGTTGGCCACCATAACCCTGCGTGAAGAATCTTTCGTGCGGTTGTTCATCTTGCATATTGTCCTCTAGCAGCACCCCCATGTGCTTCCACGAGGATCTGACTTCGTTCAAATTCAAGTATGTATCTTCGCAATATCTCATCATTTCCCATTTTGTATAGGTGCCCTGTGATGGCAGAAAAATCTTCCACGTGAACCACTAATTCCTTCTTCTGTTGGACAAAGTATTCCTTCAGTGCAGTACCTGTTGTTAGAAAATGGATTATATCTTCAAAGTGTCCGTCTGCGACGCACACCACAAAGAGCTGTGCATCAAGTAATCCTTCCTCTACATTAGTGGGTTTCTCGCCCGTCTCAATGTGTGATAGATGATCCGGTCCTGCGTTCAGGCATCCCGGCTTGACTACAACCTAAAAATCATGTTCCTGGAACAATAATAGCCACCTGCATATGCACCCCCCCAACACAGGCTTATTGACCATGTATTTCAGCGTGGAATGGTCAGTATACATCTTGAAATGTCCTCTGAGAAAATAATGTCGGTATTTTTGGAGTGCATATACCATTGCCAACCCCTCGCGCTCAGTCATGGAATAGTTCTTCTCGACTTTAAACAATCTTCAACTTGCAAACACGATAGGGTGATCTACGCCCTCTGTGCCCTACTGTGTGAGTATTGCTCCCAGCGCAATACATGACACATCTACATGTACATGAAACTCCACATCCCATTTTGGTAAGACCAGGATTGGATCGGAGGCCAATTTCCACTTTAAGACATCCAAACTCTTCATGCAATCATCATTCCAGCAAAATGCAACATCCTTTTTCAATAGCTTTTCCATCGACGTTGTTATTTGGGCATAGCTTTTGATGAACTTCCTATAGTACCCTGTTTGTCCCAAGGTAGCACGCAGCTGTTTAACACTTCGTAGTGCTTCCAAATTTAGAACAATAGCGATCTTCACAGGGTCGACCATTAGCCCTTGTTTGCAGACCACATGTCCCAATAGGTTACCAAAGGGAACCATAAATGTGCACTTCTTAAGGTTCAGCATAATCTGGTGTCATCAACAAGTATCCAGCATCAAGCGTAAGCTTGCTACATGGTGCTTGATGAATCCAAAGACCGTCCAGTCATCCAGATAGATCTCCAAGAACTTGTGGATGTATTCTTTGAACACGACAACAACGATGTGCGAAAAGATGGCTGGTGCATTCTTCAATCCAAACGACATGACGGTGTATTGAAAGCATCCCCATTCTGTTGCGAAGGTTGTTTTGCTCCTATCTTCCAGCGCGATCTTGATCTGGTGATACCCCGAGAACCCATCCATGAATGAGTATGCTTCTTGTCCGCCAACATTTTCCAACACCTCATCTGTGAACGATGTTAGGAATGGATCATGTACACAGGCATCATTCAGCTTCCTGAGGTCATGTTGATGCCTTGAAAATCACTACATCAAAATCGGGGAAAACCACCTGGTTCGGACCTTAAAGACAACTCGTTTTCTGTTTGGTGTGGTGGCTCTGACTAGATATAATGGGACCAGTTTTCCAACGGTTTGTAAATAGGATGGATAAGTTGTCGATTATATATTATCTAATGATAATGATGGGTGATTTATTCTAAAATGAAAAATTATAAACAACTAATCTATCCTAGAAAATTTCCACTTTAGTGTAACTTTTGATGATCTTTATCTACAAATAGGCATATAGGTGACTCCATTGATAAACAAAGACATTCATTCATATGATAATTACTTTGTTCAAGTAGTTGAACAAAGTAATCATTAAAATATTATTACACTATTTTTCATATATCATTTACATAAATATGATTGAAAGAATAACACTCCTTAAACATTCAATAGTGATAAGTATAAGGACTACTATTAAAACACATACATATATCTAATGATAGAAAAATTAAATAAATACTGATTGATATAAACGAATGGAGCAAAGACATAGATAATAGTACCATATGTAATTTGGATCCCTCCCGATATCAATTGCATTTAGATTCCGCCTTCTAACTTAGAAATACTCTCACAAAAAGCAATAGTGCATATCTCATCAAAGTATTCTTCATTAAAATTCAAAATATAGGCCCAATCTTCATAAAAAAATATATCAGAAGCACAATAGTGTGACTTCCCGATCCAAGTTTTATACAAAATTTGAGGACCCTTTCTAAAGACATGAAAGGGTCTATAAATACTATCTAAGCTAATTGACTATGAAATAAAAATGCTATTAGGTGGTATAACCAAATCATAAAGATCTCCTTAAAATAGGCCTGCTTGTAATCGGTAGAATGATTCACTATTTTGGCTGATCATCCTTTGGCTTGAGTTGACAGATAGCAAGCATTGGTTGCAATTCTAGAGGGTGACTCAGACAAGAATGCAGTTGGGCTGAATATGTAGCATCATGAATCTCGGGAATCATGTAACCAATTGCATCGATTAAACATTTGAGTGCTGCCCTTTGACTGTATGGTTTAACTAGGAAGAACCAAAAGGTGTCCCAAGTTAAACTTTAGATGCCTGTGATTAATCGCTCCTTCTTTTCCAATTCTTGTTTGCATGTTTGTTCCAATGTTTTGGCTGATGGTAGTTTTCCTGGAGTGCACTGTGAAATCAGATTAGACAGATAAAGAGTATCATTAATTAGCTCAATTAAATTACCAGTTGCTGATCTACATCTTGAAGTTTCCCTTTCTGCCTTCATTAATTGTGATTGCCATTCTAGGAAAATAATTTCCTTGTGTGATTTTAGAATTTTAGGCAGATTTGCGGCTTGCCCTTCATTGGTTTCTTGCCAAGCAAGAAAGTTGGTTAAAGTCTCATCGGCCTGTTCCAAATTCTGCCTGGCATCAACTGATTTGTCAATCATTGATGAAGAAATCTCACAGAGGGGCTCGACAAGGGAAATATTATGACATCGTAAATTTAACTGCTTAATCAATGCTTTATTGATCTGAAGAGCTTCGGAACTAAACTCTGCTGGTTGAGGAAAACTCTTGAACTTTTCTATCTGTTGTGATAGTTGAGTGATTTTATTATCTTTTGTTTTACTCATTTGTTCATTCATTGTCTTCAACTTGGCCAATGCTGTGGAAAATTCTTTTTGTTTCTGCACTATGCTTTGGTCTATCCTCTACTTCTCCTTGAGCAATTGTTCATTTAGTTGGTTGCTTACTTGCTGCTGCGCTGCTAACTGCTGTTCTAATTGCTCTATTCTTTGTTGTCTTTGAGATACCTGTGCCTCCAATGAAACAATTATTGGTCTTTTTCCTTGAGTAAATTGCTCACTTCTGATGCTTTATCCATAGTAGCTGCCGAGTAGGCCTCAGCATATTGAGAGAGTTTTGTGAGGTCTTCGGAAGGATTGAATTCTTCTTTCCATACCACATTAGCCATCTCTATCTGTGCAGGTAAAAGGGAAGATTGATGAAGTCTTCCCTTTTTCCTTTGTCTTTTTCCTACAGCCCTATGCTTAGGGTTGTAGAAGACATCTAAAGGTGGTATTTCTTCTATATGCAAAATAATTTCATCTGATGGATCATTAGGAATTATCTCTACATCTTTACTTATGGGTAGGCCACTGGTTCCTTTAGTTGGAATCGTATTTGTTGTTGTCTTGTGACCAATTGTCACTTTAGGCGTGCTGAAACCCTGTGAACTCTGAAGATTTCTTATAATGGAATCGAACCCTTGCCATTATTTGAGGAGATTAGGATTAATCTGAGTATCTATATCCATGTGTTCATTGCCTTTTCCCTGTCCTTTCTCCTATTCTGGCTCTTTTCCTTTCTTAGGATTTTTTTCCACAACTGCGGATTTGTCACCAGTTTTCTGTTCAGGCTTGCTTGACTGGATTGCTGGAGTGGTGGCTAATAAGTCCAGAGGCAGAGTTTGCAACCTCTGTTCTCTGAGCCTATTGAACACTTCCAGCCCTTCATCTTTATACCTAATCTTGGCCAATGTTTTTACTTGAAATAATGATTCTGCTGAGGAAAAAAGGTCATCAAATTCATCCTTTTGATGATCAAACTTTGTAAGTTTGGCTTGTTCAAGAACATTATAGGCAACTTTTCTTGGATCATATTATCTGTTGGGAATTGTTGCAAAATTGAGCATTTGTATTTTTTTTGCTTCCTTTTATGCATGTTTGTAATCATGGAGAGTGTAAACGCCACATCTCAAAGGAAATGTAGGCCATACTTGCTTCTTAGAATTTCTAAGGGTTTTGGATGTCCCTTCTATTGTTATCTGATAGGCCAATTCTCGAGCTAACAACTTATCAGGAACATATAGGGGAAGAACATGGAGTTTTGTAAAGCTACCAAAAAGCCTTATATAGGTAAATTTGTCTTCTCCAAACCAATTTCCTACTGCAGTTAAGTCGATCCCTGCTTCCTCAGAAATCCTAGGGGCAGGTTTATCAAAAATAGCATAATAGATAGGAAACATAAAACCATTACAGATTTTGTACAAATGATCTTTGTAGTGAGCTTTCCATAACATCTGATGATAAATATGGATTGGCTTAGGGTCCTGGGAAGTATATCTCCATCCGAGTACTGGATATTTAGAGTTAAAACAGAGAGTATCCATAATATAAGCATTGTAATAAAAAGGGGGAATGGTCCTGGTAGTTTTGCGTGAATTTGATCTGAATTCAAGAATTGTTGTGGCTAATTTGTCAGACAAAATGTTTGCCCAATCCATCACATAACTATTGACTACTGCTTCCATTGAAGGGACCATTTCAATTGTGAATTTAGCAGAGTCATGTATCCCCCACATTCTACACATCATAGCCCCAACATAATAGTAAGGAGAAGCCAATGAGTCCACTGAGTACTTACCTGATGATTCATGTTTGTGCTTCTTGGGAATATGTCCCGACTACTTAATCGGGGTCGATTCTGTCTCGTTTTCATTTGCAAATTTTTCCAGGAAGGATTTGTTGTACCGATTTTCAAGCTCAGGCGAGTGATACATTTTCCTTAGATCATCAGGCTGAAACAAGCCAAAAATCCTCCCATCAACTGTGCAAAATGTTCTGTTTCAAATTGGAATTTCCTCTACCATCCATCTCACTACGTCAGTGTATGGAAGAATCTTTTCTCGTGCTGCTATTCTATGCAAATATGAACAAGCTAAATCTTTGAGGGATGCTTCTGATTTGCTAGTTGAGTCAGTTGTGGCTTCTTCTAATATTTCCTCAGGCTCCTTTGCTTCAATTAAATTGTAAATGCTCTCCCAACTAGTATTTCCAAGGCCAAGGCACGTAGTGTTTGAGATTAACCCTCTTTTGCTTGGTCTGGGATCCTTGGTTAGCTGCACTGCTGTTGTAGGAGCCGCTACTGTAGATTTCTTCGATTTCTTTCCCAGTTGTTTCAAATTTCTTATTTCAGTGGAGTTCCGCACAAGCGATGAGAAAACCGTGATACAGAGAAATTCTACTATAGACCAATATGAAAATGAAAAAGAGTTACGTCGATCAGTAGGTGATAATGGATTATAATAAGATTGTCACAGATAAAATCTAATGAATAGATTTACCCTTAACTACTTCATTGATTAGTCGCTTAACCTGTCAATCATGGTAAAGGAGGTTTTAAATGTCCATCATGTTGTTTATATGCTGAATGAGTCATTCAAGCGTGGCTTAGATTTCTTTGATGGATAATGAGAAGTAAATCGAAAATCAACGATCGGTAACGTGAAGGGAAAGGCTTTAATATTAGCCTTAAACATCCTTCGACCATCGAAAGGTGATTAATGCATGCAAACCTTTTAAATAAGTTTTCAAAATATGCGCCTCATTAATGCATTGCAATGGAGGAATGGATTCGGGTCTTATTACTCTGTGAATGTGATTTCACCGATCACCAATTGCGATATGCCTTATTGCATCGGAGGATTCGAGTGTGCCTTTAATCATGTGTTGACTTATTATTGCCGATTTCCAATGGCGATACACTTTATCGCATTGGAGAAATTAAGGGGATCTATTACATTATGCTTTGTCATTTGAATTCCCTGATATCCGATTGTGATTGCCTTTTCGGATCGGAGAGAATGGATGTGTTTTGTGTATGCTTCCTTTTTTGTTGCGATATGCGATCTTCCAATTGCTTTATCACAATAACGAAGAATTTTTATAATTTCTTAAAGACCAACTTTATTTCTATTCAAAAGGCTTTTAAAATATATCATTTACCTTAAGTCTTTTGATAAGGGTTTTTCTTATGATGGGTTAATACCAATTTATTTACACATCTAAATTTATTTTAAAAGGGACCCATTTCATATTATGATCTTTCATAAAAAAAATTATGAAATGAGGGGTTGTTGTATAGCACAATAGGTCCATGCATATTCTTATTTTTCCCTTTTTCTTTTTCTCTTGGTCTAACATAAGATGCACCCAGTCTAATTCTTCCACTGCCTCAATATTTCCTACAGTGAACATTTTGTCTAACTCTATGCAGACCTTTTCCTTGCACTTGAGATTCAAGCAGTAAGGTCTCTGCTTGACTGGCTTCACGTCGGGTTTTAAGGTGATCTTCATCAATCCTAAGTCGCCAACGATCCCTTTTAAGTCTATAATTTTGGTAAAGAATAAGTCTTGATATTCGTGAAGTAACTCCACGACCTTATCTACTGTGGCATCATCCCAATAGTCTCCAAGCATTGTATACTTTGGTTCCGCCTCTGTTCCAATGTTTCCTTGCTTTGTTTTTAGTGGTGTGATGATGTCAGGGTCCTTAATCAATGGTCCTTGAACCTAACGACAACCTTCTATTTCTAGGATGTTAATATTTCGTGGGTCCTCATCATCCTCCCCAACGTTTACATTGTAGCACTCCAGCGCGCAACGCAGCTGTGTCAACCATTCTAGCTGAAGCACTTCTATTGGCTGCTGGGGTATTTTGAAGATAACTACATTTACTACTTGTAGCACATCATCAATAGTATCCTACCAATGATCTTCAAACGTGAAAGTTAACAGAAATCCCTCGCACAAAATATACCATTTGCTTGTACCATGGCAAAGCTTTGTCTCAGTATACCAATTCATGGGTATGACAGAACAAATACACCCATTCAGGCTATGGCTCTTCCACGTAGGCCCTGGTCCATTTCATGAGGTGTGTATGTGGATCATCTCATTCATCATACTTGTCTGCTAGCCACATCTATGGTTTCCCAAATCTTAGGTGCATCATCCTTCCATTCATGCCAATCCCTGAAACTCTGTTGGTGCGTACCCCGACACCTTGCGAGCGTAGTGTGCAGTGCCCATTTTAGAGTATCAAACCTCTGTTGTTCTAGCACTTCACTTTCAAATTTGTTCAAGAATTCATCCATTTCTATCAACCAATCATATCTCAGCAACTCCGTTATCTCAGTTGTCCCGCAATGTAGTAATCTTACCATCATGTTGCAATTGAGCGTGGTTACTTCGTGTAACCGATTCTTCCATTGCTCTATTTCTTCATCAGAATCTGAAGTGCAGGAGCTTTCGCACTCCCACAAAATCCTACCATCTATTGTTGGATTCATCTAATCCTTCTCTCGAGCGGTTATCTTGTAGATACAGTCAAGATTGTCATCACTATCATAATCATGTATTGGTTTTGTGTAGTGTGCTCCTTCTGCAGGGTCTAAAGGTACCACTACACGTAGTGACTTTTTCTCAAAAATCATTTTGCGCTTCTTTAGATTTATTACTCCATTCCATCGACAATCTCTATCACTTCGAAATCTGCCAGCACGCTAGCACCTTCGATATCTACTGTTATCCCCTCCAATATTCCCATCGATAGGATCTTCTACTAGTTCGCCTTTCAAAATTGAATAGGATACCATTGTAGCGCGGGTCTTCCCATGCATTCCCATGTTTGTTTTGGTAGTACATTCATGTCTGATCCGAGATCCATAATTACTTGATCCATTTCATACTCTCTGATTTGCGCATTCAATCTCATTTCCCTTCCTGTTCGCAATGCATGCTTTCCAAGTTTCCAGACTATGCATAGTTCTCCTAACCCAACGCACCTAGTGATAAGTTCTTGCAATCCCTTATAGCCTTGCTGTCACACAGCAGTTTCATGCATGTCTCTAGAAAGGTAGTGAGCATTGAAGGATCCATCCTTGATTCTAGTTGATTCTTACTACCTGAAGTGGAGGCCTCCATGAAGCTCTTCTTAGCTTCCATTAATGTCTCTTTCACATGCTCCAAATCAAATAGGTTCCTTTCTAGGAGCCTTGCAAACCCATGCACTTTCTTTTGGATGATTACCTTTGTCATCTCCAATTGTGATACCACTTTGAAGCACTATGTTTACTTTCGGGTCCTCTTCGCATGACTCATACCTCATCATTTGTAGGTTATGAGTCGGGGGAGGCTGGAGTACTCCTTTATTGTGCAACCTCACTATCAGTGTAGGGTAGTCCTCCATCTCATGATCAAATTGGGTACAGTATAAACATGATTCTCTCATCGGATTCATATGATCGCGGACATAGCACCCATGCCCTCTGTAATTGTAACAAATTAGTTTTCTGCAACCCCTTCCTGGTCCCATTCCCCCTCGACCTTATCCACGCCCCTGAAATATAGCATGCGCCATCCTTACATTCAGATTGATGGCTCGCATTTTAGTCTACACTCTATAGGTATGGATCTGATCCATCATCAGCTCATAACTTTTGCAAGTGCACTCATCATGGCCTACCGACATATAGAAATTACGGAACAATTGTTGGGACGTCTGTGTATACTTCTGCAATAGCTAACAGTTATCTGTAGTGTGTTTTCCTCCTATTTGAAAAATTGCGCACCATAATGCAGGCGTCGCGCTCGGTCCTGCTTGTGCCTCTGGTCTTAAGGGCATTGGCCCTCCCCCCACCAAGTAATTCATGAAAACTAGACATTGGTCCTTGTCATGCCCCTGGCCTTTGCATTTTATGCACCATACCTCCTCGCACGCATCTGGTCGATGTGTCCTGTCTTATTTCAAACTCTGCATTTCCAGACACAAATTTTATAGTTGCAAATGAATTTGTTGGACTCCTAGACCAGGATCTTGTATATGGATCTTGTATATGGATCTCGTGCAATCTCATTGTAATATCCAAAGTTTTAGCCTCAGTGGATAGCTTTTATTGTGACAGCACTGTCCTTAAATGTGGTGTTAGTGATGCTACAAACCATGCGCAGTGTTGTCCATCCGTCAAGGTCATGTTGGCTTCATGAATCATACTCTTTAGTCTTCAATCAAGATCCCATGGGGTCTTGCCTGGAAGCATCACGATTTCCTTAAGCCCTATAACCAATTGTGCTTCTGATTTGGCCTACTAAATTCCCTCTTCAACGCGGCCTGGATATCTGCGATTCGTGCATTTGGATGGTCATTAGAATTCTTAATATAACACATTAGTGCGCGATCGTGCAATGCACTTACCAGTGTTGCATTCTTTATATTGTCATCCACGACTCCTTGTGCTTCCCATACAGCCCTTACTACAAACCAAAATTGGTCTAGATCTTTGTTCCCTACTCCTTTGAATACCGATAGTTTGATCGCGCTCGCCATATTGAACTGTGGTGGTGGCGGAGGTGGTGTGGGTGGAGGTGGGGGTGATGATGGTGAAACCAGTGGTGGCGTAGGTGGGGGTGGTATGCGTGGAATTCACTGCCTTATCAGACTGATCATGCTTCTCAGAGTAACTTTCGCAAGCTCTTCCTCACTTTCCTATCACAACGAAATCAAGGGGTTATTTTCTATCTCTGTGCTACCTTCATTTCTATAGATCCTCCCACTTCGCATAGTCCCAAACATCAATTTATTCACATAACCCGCTTTTCACATAATAGCATTTTGATCAAAGTGTTTAATGATTTAATGTACTTACCTTGTGGTCCCTTGAGGAAGCGACATTCCACTTCGATGTAGCTGATGGTCGTATCTACCACAAACTCGGTGATAAATCCCGCTATAATTCAATCGAGCCAATGGTCCACAGTGCGCGTGATCTTATCTTTTGATGCTTCTAGTCTACGTACCAATTCTGGAGTCCACACAATCTGTTTGTCAAGCCTACACCTTCCCTGACTATCTGCTAGCTTCGCGATCCACTTGTACAGCTCAAAGGAGAAGGAAGCAAAGAAAATTTCATGGATTTCCATATATAAGTAGCACTCTAACCACTGTTCCATTGATACTCATGGATTCCTATTTCCCTGTGCCGCGAACTCGTGAATCTTCCTGTCCAACCACCCTTCAATTTCTTTCTTTATTGGATTCCAGTGACATGACAGCAGACATCCCTTATGCAGATCCCGATCTTGGCAACAGAACCATTTGTTGGCTTGTTGAGCCTAACCCAGGTTCAGGGGTGATTTAGCCAAACAACTCCTGGTACTACTAGCCCTTTCGGAAATAGTCCATGGAGTGCGGACTTAGGTCTCACCCGAAGTAGTATGGGAGGGTGCTAGAACCAGGTTTCCGCACCCTGGAGATGTCTAATGGTATCAAGTGGTCTGTGGTTTGACCCTACGTGCACGTCACTACGCACGCTTACCCATACCTCACAGCCTGAGATGCTGCCTTTGCACAACCCTACTGGGGTGATGAAAGGAGATTTTGGGGGTAAGGAAAAATCTCTTTCATTTATAAAGTTCGATCTTGAGGCCTGTGGGTTATGGCCCACAAACCCTATCAGAAGCATTTAATCACTCTATGCCTTAGAACTCAGACCCCAACACTATATACAAAATTTCCTTTAAAAACTGGGACCATTCATTTAATCGGAATACAAAGGAAAACACAGAAAACTCTGCAGCTAAAAGCATAAGCTAGATCTAAAAAATTATAGACCCGCATATATAAATATCGGCATGGTCCACACTCCATTGCTATCAACAATGTCCTTTGTTATCCAAAATTTACGATCAGCGACTAGATTGCGACCATCCATTTCTTCTCCGATCCAACAGTCAATGCTAAATCGGCCATCGAGGTATCATTGTTCCATAGTGCTTAACCTCCCCGACATCCGATCAACAATCAGATCTTGATCGTCAATCTGGTTCCTAATCTAACGGTCATTATCTTTCTCGATCACCAAAGTTGCTTGATTGTGCTTCGTCGTTGATCTACACTTGGTAAATCCAACGGTCCACGACGATTTCAGGTGGACAACTAGCACGAGGATTAACTGCCCGAAAAGTGGTTTCCTCTTTCCTCCTCACTGCTACGTGTCCTCTGCTAAGTGGAATCGGGTGCCAACCCGAATTACCACTTACCACATGTGACCTTGCTCTAAATACCACCTTTTGCTGTGAAACCACTTCCCTCATGAATTAACTTTCACGTTGATCCGCTGTGCGATGACCATTGATTTCTTCCATCGAATAGTACTCACTCACTTCAGTTTTATCTCAAGTTTTATCGGTTTTCCTCTCTTCCACTTGGAATTAGCGTTTTAACATAGTTTCTCTGCCATTTCTCTGTTACACATGACATCACTCCATACAACAGTTAACTCAATATCTTTGGATCGCCATCGATCCTACAGTGATCTATGGTCGATCAACATGCTTACCACACAAGACTTCAAGCCATTAATGCATATATACACAGATAACTCAAAAGGCATGATTACTTAAACACACACGGAATCCACACAACACGCATATATTCCTTATATAGTATTGAATACAGGCTAAGACATTTCAGCCTTAGAACGAGTTCTCCCTATCGATTACATTTTTCTCACTTGGCTTACAAATCTCTACCTATTACTCTGCTCTCATTCTATCCATCTCTCACACACACAGACTATCTTTTTTAAGAGATTACAACAGTCGTGGGTCATTTAAGATACACGATTTCCTTTCCACAAATCACTCAACAACCCTTAATTCTCTCTACAGCTCGCTATATGGATATGTATGGTAGATTACATTAAATCAAGTCTTCTCGAGACTTTTATCCATTCCATCACTTACTTTGTTTTAAACAGAAATTAGCTCGGTTTTGCTCTGATGGTCCATGTCCTCTCATTCTCCACTTTGGATTCCTTCTTTAATGAAGAGTGCCAGATGCTCTTGCATCAGACTACCGAGGCACAAAAAATTATGACCTCCTGGTCATATGCTTCTCCTTATCCTTAGCAATTCTACCCACTTCTCAGTGGAACTTTCTTCGTGATCTTCTGTGAGCTGCAACCAACCTCTACAGTAAAAGTCTTCCTATGCTACATGATTCCTCACCAATCTTTCTCCTCTGAGCTTAGTCTTTTGGCATCTCTCTGGTTCTCTCCTCATTAGAACCAATTGAGCACACCTTGCTCTAGGTTGTTGCAAGTCTTCTCACCTTCCGCTATCACTATCTTTATGACAATAAGACCACAAACTCTCCAGCTTCAACAACTGTACCTCCTTCTCTTTTTGCTTGCACCCTTCTTCCTTCTCGTAGGAAATCCTTAACCTTTACCTGCTCTGATACCAAATGATGAAAGGAGATTTTGGGGGTAAGGCAAAATCCCTTTCATTTACAAAATTTGATCTTGAGGCCTATGGGTTATGGCCCACAAACCCTATCGGAAGCATTCAATCACTCTATGCCTTAGAATTCAGACCCCAACACTATAATCGGAATTTCCTTTAAAAACCGAGACCATTCATTTAATCAGAATACAAAGGAAAACACAGAAAACTCTATAGCTGAAATCATAAGTCGAATCTCAAAAATTATAGATCTGCATATATAAATATCGGTGGGTCCATAGTTCATCGCTATCGATGCTTTCCTTTGTTATCCCCAATTTGTGATCTGCGATTAGATCACGACTGTCCATTTCTTCTTTGATACAATGGTCAATGCTAAATCAGCCATCGAGGTATCGATGTTCCATAGTGATTAACCTCCCTGACATCCAATCAGAAATTAGATCTTGACCATCAATCTGGTTCTCGATCTAATGGTCATTATCTTTCCTGACCACCAAAGTTGCTTGATGGTCCTCCACCGTTGATCTACACTTGGTAGATCCAATAGTCCATGACGATTTCGAGTGGACAACTAGCACGAGGATTAACTTCCCAAAAAGTAGTTTCCTCTCTCCTCCTTGCTGCTACGTGTCCTCCACTAAGTGGAATCGGGTGCCAACCCGAATTACCACTTACCACCTATGACCTTACCTGAAATACCACCTTCTGCTGCGAAACCACTTCCCTCGCAAATTAACTTTCACGCTCATCCACTGCGCGATGACTGTTGATTTCTTCCATTGGACAATACTCACTCACTTCAATTTTAGCTCAAGTTTTATCGGGTTTTCCATTGTTCCACTTGGAATTAGCGTTTTAACATAGTTTCTCTACCATTTCTTTGTTATACATGACATCACTTCATACAAAAGTTAACTCAATATCTTTGGATCGCCATCGATCCTACAGTGATCGATGGTCGATCAACACACTTACCACATAGGACTTCAAGTCATTAACGCATATATACACAAATAAATCAAAAGGCATGATTACTTAAACACACACGGAATCCACACAACATGCATGTATTCTTTATACAGTATTGAATACAAGCTAAGGCATTTCAGCCTTAGAACGAGTTCTCCCTATCAATTACATTTTTCTCACTTGGCTTACAATTCTCTACCTACTACTATGTTCTCACTCTATCCATCTCTCACACACAGACTCTCTTTTATAAGAGATTACAACAGTCATGGATCATTTAAGATGCACGATTTTCTTTCCACAAATCACTCAACAACCCTTAATTCTCTCTACAGCTCACTATATGGATATATATGGTAGATTACATTAAATCAAGTCTTCTCGAGACTTTTATCCATTACATCATTTACTCTGTTTTAAATAGAAATTTCCCTGGTTTTGCTCTGATGTTCCACGTCCTCTCATTCTCCGCTTTGGGTTCATTCTTTAATGAAGAGCGCTGAATGGTCCTACATCATCGGGGCTCAATCAATGTTATTACCCAAATCCTTACTTGCAGCCTGATATTAGGTGATTAACTAAACTTATTTATACACTTTTAGATATACCTAAAAATATTCACAATTCATGTAAGTGCGTGCAGTAAATAAACAATATAATTGCAAGTAATATCAAACATGTAATAACTCAGAACAGATACACAAGATTTAGATAAAACTTCTCTTTATTATTTTCTTCCTTTGGTTATAGACTCAACTCTACCCTGAGCACTTAGCTGCAGGGGTTTGCACACTCAGTTGTAGACTCTACTAGGCCTCTGCGCACTTAGCTACAGAGCCTCTTCCTACTACTACGACCCAATATACTTAGATTCTTACTCTATGCTCACTATCTTATTCTATCCGTCCAATTTCATTAATGAATTCATTATTTTACGACTTAGATCCTCACTCTATTTATACAATCCCATGGTCCACGGACCATGGGTAGGTCAACGTTACATTCAAAAATTAGGTCAGACATACCTATGACTCTAACATAAAATCCACACCCACAATTCGTGGATTTTTTACAACAATATTACTCAAAACTTGGGCTTTGAGCCCCAAAACATGTCGTGGGGGGATTCCATGCCCAATACCACAGTGTGGTATCATAGCATGGTTGCACTCTCCTTGAGTGAATGTGTGTTGGAAATACTGAGAGGTGGGGTAAATCAATATTCCTTAGAAATTAGCGCTTTTAAATCTTTTCAAATAATTAGTTAATCTTCAATTACTATTAATGTTTATCTAGTAACAACAATAAACAAAAGAACACAATAGGCACAAGAATTTTAGGTGGAAAACCCCCTTGATTAAAAAACCACCAAATGATTTTCTAATAAAGTCTTTAATATTTAGTCCCAACTGAAATGAAATTTAGAACTTCCTAGAATTCTAGAGAAGCATTCTTCTCCAGCTCCCATTGGGAGGATGCCTCAATGCCCTTGTTTTTTCAGTAGTCAACTAAATGGATGCCCCAACATCCTATACCAACATACCACCCTAAAGTGTTCACAGGCTAAAACTTGTAGGTGAGTTCATGTACTTTTCGAGCACCTCCTTCCCACCCGATAATGATTAGAAGTAAGACAAGAGTGTGGAATCCTGTACCAAGGACAATGATCCACGATACAATACAATTTACAATGATTTTCTTGTACTTGAACGAATACCCAATCACATAATGATCTACAACCCAACCATGACATCATCCCAACAGTGACTCCTATACCTCCCAACAATACCTCTCTGACTCTAGGAAGATTGACTCTTTTACAATGATGAGTCTTTCAATGATGACTCTTTTACAAATTTACAATGATGACTCTTTTACAGCACTGGCTTTTTGACAAGACCTGACACTTGACTCGAAATTGTTTCTTGGATCACTTGCAGATGCTAAGTTACTATTGTGCTTACTTCAATTAATGGTACTTTGACATTGCATGTCCTTCTAGTATGTGTCTTAGTTGTTCTAAAGTGTCATCCTTCCTGCACATGCATTAGCAAGCAAGACCCAGACTAATACAAAACAATATACCTACGTTGACTTGAAAAAAATATGTCAGAGATGATACTCAAAATTAAAATGCAAACACTAATCGTACATACCTTTCTATAGTAGACCTACCCTTGATTGTTGATATGTGGTCCTTACTCCATTGATCCTTGAATGCATACTTTTTCTTGCTGTCATGCGAAAAGAGTTAATCTTGTGGACAAAACCAACCTCCCTAGAAGCCTAAGACTTTCTAGTGACAAACAAGAAAATTAAGAGCAATCCTTCTCTAAACACACATTTATCACACAAGAAACCAAGTGTTTTAGATCCTACCTGTAGTCCAACGCTGTTGTAGTAGTCTAGCCTCGTCGATCCAGATGAGCTCCTCCTTCACTTTGAAACCTGCATTCACTAACAATCAAACGATTACATAGCACTTGAATATCCCATAAAATAAAACATATTCAACATATAGACCAAGGAGTATATGAAACAATTCATTAATAACAAATCATTGAGAAGAATGGACTTATTTGTATTAATAGGAAACAAAAGAAACCATTACAACCTGAGCCTTGGCGTTGTGCAAGTTCCTCCCAGGGTCCAGCAAGAGTTTTCCTTTACTTTGATAAGCTCACCCACTTCCAAATGAAACAAGAAAGGATGGAATCTCTCCTCACAAGCTTCTACAAGGAAGTCCTAATTCCAGCAGCATCTACCCTTTGGAATGTTCAGCTTTCAACCTCCCCTCCTCTGGCCCAATGCCTGTATTTATAG